>NW_023591473.1:0-10150 GCF_014843425.1 Jatropha curcas | reverse complement strand
GACCCAACTTTAAACAATCAATTCGTTTATACAATTAATGCATAAAGTGGGGGGGCAAACTGTTGCCGCGTGATTTTTGCCACTCTGGCACGTGGATGACAATGAGGACAGGGGGAAAGGTATCACGAATAACCAGAATGTTTTGAACCAAAATTGAATCAACCGCCCAAAGGGGTCTGCACCGTGTTAGGTGCTGCGTCACGCAGCTAGTACTGCGTGACGGCACTATAGCTGCGTCAGCAGCTCTAACAGGGCTGACACCATCTGGCGCGCGCCAGTGCAACGGCCTGCACTTTTTGATGGATCGCGGCAACTGTAACCAAAAGTAAGTCGCGTCACGCAGGTTACGGGTTGCGTCACCAGCTTCTCCTGCGTGACGCGACTGCCTGTTGCCCTACCATATAAATACAACAGTTACAGCGAAAGGGACTTTTTGCAGTTTTTCTTCTCTCATCTTTTTCTCTAAAGACCTAAATGCCCTAAACTAAGTTTTGATAAAAAACGACTAGGTTTTCTTCCCCAGATCAACTGAGTAAAACTCCGAGAAAGATCACCATTAGATATTTTATTTTTTTTGGGAAACGCAAAAGAAAAAAAAGACATAAGCGAAAAAGAGAGAAACAGATAAAAGAAAAACGTTTGCTCGATAACCACGCTTCTGGAAGTCCGTGATACCAACATCTCTGACTAACTTCAATGCATGCACTCCTCAAATCTGAGGGCTAGGTAACGATCGTAACTTCTCTTTTTCATGTTATAACATTCTATAGTCTTAAAATCTCATGTTTCTAGTATTTGGGTCTAGTTTGGATTGGTTAAAAACGCCATTTTTTTGCCTCATTTTTGGAGTATTCTGGTTGTTGTTAACCACTGTTTAAACAAAAAAGAAAACGTAAAAAAGGAGTTTGAAAAGTAGTTGCGGACCAGAGCAGTCGCGTCACGTAGCTACTACCTGCGTGACCCGGCTGCTTCGATGTCCAAAAGTCCTTGATTGGATGGACCACCTGCGTAATGGCAGCTATTGTATACTGTTTTTCGCCGAAAATCCCCGAAGCGAACGAAACATCCTTTTTAATGGTTTTTGTAAAATGTTTTTGTTTTGGATGCGGTGGCGATAATCGGTCTTATAAATAATTTTTGAGTCGCCACCATTGTTTTAGGCAATGGGATGGTTTTCTTTTAAAATGACTTCTTTTTAAACCCAAGTTATTTTAAGAGGCCAAATTAATTTTTTAAAAACTGGTCAGCGCACCAATTGCGAATTCTGGGTAAGCGGAATTTGGGTAGCCGCCCGTGAAGCCACGCCCGGAAAACGGGCCTCGATTATTAACTTATGATCTAATTAATTTAGTTAGAAAAGCCAATTATTTATTCTATTTAACCCAACCCAAATAAATCGGACCGATTTTTTCTAGTTTGGAAAATTATTTAATCGTCAAATCAGATCTAATTATCACATACATTAATTCAAATTAACAGCAAATTAAATCAAAGCAATTTAAACCAAATAAATAAACGACCCGATCTTGCATTATGGTTAAGGCGGGATCAACCGAATCAAAAATATTAAATCGGAATAAATAAAAGACCGCTCTTGGCCTTAATGGGTTCAAGGCGGATAACAAACGGATTCCAAAAATATATATACCAGATCAAAATGAAAAAATTAAATCCATAACCAATAAAATTCATACAGAATAATAAAATAATAAAATTCATACAAATAATATATGAATAATCACATTTTTATATTTAAAGCTCAAATTAAATTATAATCTGTTCATATTGGGCATCTCAGGACTTTATTGAAGAAATTAAACTTTATTTTTGTCCAAATTTATATTTTTTTATTTATTCATTTCTACTGGATAATTGAATGATGACTGTTCATCTCGATGAACCAAACAGTTACTATTCATCGGATCATTTCTGGAAGAAAAAATGAATAGTGCATGAATACGTGTATGAACAGATATATTTCTGAAAAATTAAGAACATTCACTGTTAATACGATGAACCAACAGTTATCGTTCATCGATTAAGAGTTCGTGTGGAAAATTAAAGAACAACCAGTTACAGTTCATTGAACCATAACAGTTACTGTTCATGTGACGATTATTTTCTGGGAATATATTGACATGAAACAGTTCTGTTCATTCGATGAACATTATGTGATTTTTTGCCCAGGAATCCATTTTTTAAGTTATTTTTTTACATTATTTTGTTCAGATGTATTTAGGATACTACACAATGGCCAAATATGACAGAATATACTTTAAAGAAGGCTAAATTATTAAAAGTCACAAGAATATGTAAAAACACAAAATTATGTACAAAAAAAATAATTACCTGATCCTCAGATTGAGGATTGTAAATGGATCAAGATCTCCAGAAGCTTTTTTCCAAGGATTGATATATTTTTTTTATCTTTTGATTTTTTTTGATTTTTATGATTTAAATCACCTAAAATTTATATCTAACACTAATTTCTCTTCAAATCAATTCATAATAATTTTTTGGAGAGAAATTGAGCAACACAGTATATTGTTTAGGGTTTTTTTTGCCGTTTGTGGAGTTGTGAAAAATTGTGTGTGCTGTTGTTGTGAAAATTGTGAGAAAGAGATGAATTTATGGAATAGTGAGGACACTGTAGCACACGACACTGTAGTAATAGGACACTGTAGTACTAGGACACTGTAGCACGCGTCAACGCTACTGTAACAAACGAATACTGTAGCACGCGGCTACTGTAGCACGCGCTTACGTAGCACGCCAGCTACTATTTTCTTTTCTTTTTTTTTTTTTTTTTTTTTTTAAATTATTAATTTAATTTTAATTATTAATTAATTAATTTTTTAATTACTTAATTAATTATTTATTTATTATTTATAAAAATCCTTGGATGAAAAGACTTCTAAATACCATTAATTCATTTATCCTCGTGTCCTCATCGGATCAGGCGGGGCATAAAAACACGCGTCAACAATACCCAGTATACTTTTATTTTCATTTTCACATTTAATGTGATATTTTGTATAAATAATCAATAAAGCTGAGAATTTTAATAAGTCACGAATAGTTCCGTCACGTAGCTAGGGGTTCTGTCACGCGACTGTTCTTCATAGAACAGCTGCGTGACGCAACTGTTCATATTTCCAGTAATATAATAAAAGTTCCGTCACGCGACTGTTCTTTCCTCATAGAACACCTGCGTGACGCGACTGTTCCAATTTCCAGTAATATGATAAAAGTTGTGCCACGCGACTGTTCTTCATAGAACACCCGCGTGCCGCGACTGTTCTAAAAGTCCCAGAGTGAATAAGGAAAGTTACGCCACGCGACTGTTCTTCATAGAACACCCGCGTGACGCGACTGTTCTAAAAATTCCAGAATGAATAAGGAGAGTTGCGCCACGGATAAATTAATTATTAATGATTATGAGATTTTTTTTAGATTTTTTCTTTTTGTTTATTAATTATTATATTAATCAAATTCGGGTTGTGGCCACGCCTTTAACCATAAGGCAAGAGCGGGTCTTTTATTTATTGAATGGTATTATGGATGGATGATGATGATATGATTTATTTGTGATGATTGCAATGATTGGACCTAATTCGGGGCAATTAATAATTTTCCAACTAGGAGCCTCGGTCCGATTTAATGCGGGTTTGGGTTTTAAAATAATTGGCTTTTCTAAAAATAAATCAAATTTAGAATCGAGGTTAAGACCGGTTTTCAGGGGTCGGCTTTCCAACGAGCCGTACGTACTAATTTCCCTTACTTAGAACTTCAAGTTGTTCTTTTTGACCAAGTTTTTTCAATAAGAGGCCTAAATAAATATGGGTTAAAATGGAGTCATTTTTAATAAAAATTAAAATGGAGTCATTTTTATAAAATTAAAAATGGAAACGGTCCCATTGCCGAAATAATGGGTGGCGACTAAGAATGATTTATAAGACCGATCTATCGGCATTCGCATCCAAAAAGGTTTTTTGTCACTGCCTTTTTCAAATAAATATTTAAATACTCGAGCAAAAAAGTTTGATTTTCTCCGGGGGGAAAACAAACCAACAATTAACAAAGTAAATTATCATTAATGTTAGACAAACAGCAATACAACTTCTCATTTAATTATTATTAGTAATATTCAAGTGGGAGGGATGGGATTATTACAATTAAAAAAGAAAATGATAATTACATAGAGAAAGTATTTATTTTGACAGTGTCCAATGCGACCTTACCACTTTGAAAACACTGGAAGTTAATGCTAGACTTATTATCTATTAATATTAAAATAAAGTTTGAATAAAATTTAAATATAAATTTTAGTTAATTTAATATGTTTAAAATCTAAACACTCAATTGTAAATTAGAACCACCGATCCAAACAGCAAGCCAGTAAAGCAAAAAAGGAGACGGGTCAGACCAGAATGGCAAGACAAGATCAAGCCGAAGTCCAAAAGCAGCTACATGCAGGTTTCTTGGAAGTAGTACATTACCCTTAGTGGTTAGCAAACATAGTCCATGTGCTTAAAAAGGATGGGAGATTAAGGGTCTGTGTTGACTACAGGGATCTAAACAAAGCCTCGCCCAAAGATGACTTCCCACTTCCACACATATCACAACATAAATGTTTGATCGACAGTGCTGCGGAAAGGATGTATTCTATTATGGACGGATTTCTCCGGGTACAAACAAATCTTGAATTGGCCTTAGTGACACGCATAAGACTGCCTCATTACTGATTTTTGGGGATTTTTCTGCATAGGGTGATGCATTCGGATTTGAAGAACGCCGGCAACAATAATCAGAAGATATGCGACACATTATTTTTCATGACATGACCTAAAGGATGGAGGTATCTGGTGGACGATATGGTGATCATGAAAAAAATGCAGGTAAGAACCACAGAAGATGTTTGGAAAGTTTCTTCGCACGGGTCAAAAAACAACTTAAGACTCATCCCAAGAAGTGCGTATTTTGGATAACTGAAAGGGAATATGTTAGCTTTTGTTGTAGACCTCACGGATTGAGGTTGGACCAGAACAAAATAAAAGCCTTTCAGGGTTGGAATCGCCAAAGAAAGAACGTCGGTGAGAAGCTTCTTGGAAAATTCAGTAATATCAGCAGGTTTATTTCTAGGTTATCCATCACTTGCGCTCCGATCTTCAAGTTGCTTAAGAAGAATCAACCAGTTAGATGGAACGAGGACTGCTAGACAGCCTTTGACCATATAAAGGAGTATTTGATGAATCCACCAGTGTTTAGTTCGCCTAGACCAGGAGAGCCTTTAATTTTGTACCTATCTATAGAGGATGCAGGAGTTGGAGCTATGTTGGCACAACCAGATGCTGCTGAAAAAGGCCATCTATTACATCAGCAAGAAATTACTGCCTATCGAGGAGAAGTATAATTTGGTAGAGAAAATGTGTATGGCAGTGGTGTGGTCAATAAAGAAAAGAAATTGAGGCCTTACTTTGATTCCTCAGGGTTACTTTCGTTTCTAAAATTGATCCTAGAAGTAATTTTAGAAGACACCTAATGGCTGTCCAAATGGCTAATTCAGATGTCCAGTGTAGATGCAGAGTTTGTCACGAAGAAGACGGTCAAAGGTCGGGTTGTGGCAGAATTCCTGGCTAAGAATCCAATCGTAGATGATCAATCATGGGAATTGGAATTTCCAGATGAACATTTGTTATGTGTTGAAACAGGGGTCTGGAAATTGTACTTTAATGGGTCAACCAACAGAAATGGAGCTGGAGCTGGTATCATGATAGAAGCACCCAACGGCGAGGTGACAATAATGTGCAAAAGATTGTTGTTCCCAGCACCAACAATATGGCTGAATATGAAGCGTGTATCATGGGGATTGAGGCTCTTCTTGCATCAGGCGCTAAGGAAGTCGAGGTGATAGGAGATTCACTAGATTCCACTTGTTGGTTATCGAACATGCTAACGAGAGATGGAAAGTGGAGGAAGAAAGGTTGAAACCCTATGTTGAGTACTTGTTGAAGAAGGCAGCACTCTTTGATAAGACCACTTTTACTCACATAGGAAGAATTCATAACAGAATCCCAAATGCTTTGGCAAACATGGCGTCAGCTTGGCAGGATTTGAGTAAAGTCCCAAAGAAGCCATTTCTCATTACCGCAGCAAATATCCCCTGCTATGAAGAACATTTTGTGAACCAGGTTGAGTCAGAGGAAGAACCTTGGTTTACGAATATTCTGCGGTCATGAAAAACGGAACCTTTTCTGATGATGCAACAAAGTAAGATCGTTCGGTTCTAAGGAAAATGGCTTTAAATTATGTCCTGGCCGATGGTGAACTATATAGGAGGGCCTGGGACGGAATGCTGCTAAGATGTGTAGGTAAGAAGGAAGGAGAAGAGATTATGAAGAAAGAAAATTCAATAGAGCGGCGTCTGTGGTACCTTTGAGTGGAAGAGTTATGGCTAGGAAACAGGATGATGAGGCAAGCTACTTTTGGGTGCAGATGGAAGGTGACTGCGTCAACTTATGTTCGTCATTGTAAAGCTTGCCAGTATCATGATAACAAAAGCCATTTGCCTGCTGTTGAACTCCATCCAACAACTCCTTCTTGGCCTTTTTCAGTATGGGGTATAGACATCATCGGCAAGATCACACCAGCAGCATCGAATGGTCATCAATATATTTTGGTTGCAGTAGACTACTTTTTTAGACGGATTGAAGCTCAATCCTATAAAACTTTGACTGCCAAACAAGTGGCTAGATTCATTGAACAGAATATTTTCTGTCGCTATGGTGTTCCTCATCACATAGTCACGGACAATGGTTCTCACTTTCAAGTCAACGGACAAATGGTTTCTCACTTTCAAGCAGGACACGGTCGGCCAGTTGTCTATTATAGAATATCAAGGTTGGCCACTCACCTTTTCTCCTTATCGACCTTCAAGCTAATGGTGTAGTGGAGCGCAGATAAGGGTTAAGAGGCAATCCTATCAAAATGTGACGGAGACGACCTATAGGAAGCTCCGGGTTGGAGAAACTTTCCTTTCGCGCGTCTGGGGGGCATCCAACTGCTTGCAAGTCGTGAATGGAGCTTCTCCTTTCGACTTGCATGAAGGATCGGGAACGGTAGTGTTACTTGATCGACTTGAAGACAGTCCTCTCAGGGTTATAATGCATGCGAGCTAGTACTGACCGAAGAAGAATGAGGTCAAGGAAACGAAGTATGAAAGACTCTGCGCCGCTAATTTCAGATACTGAGAAAGACTGAACGCCAGGGTACAGGATCAGTTGAGAAAGGAGAAGACTTTGCTCATTTCTACAAAAAAGCGCGGATATCAAGGGCTTTTGAAATGGAAGATTTCTAAGTATTACATCAGAATTGTTAGGACCCGTATCAGAAAGTCATCTAGCTGAAATTTCGACCCACACTAGAATGCGTGGTGGTGGCGTGGGCCGGTTTTCAGAATTCCGAAGTTATTGGCCAAAGGTTCCGCCTGAATTGGTCACTATGGAAGGGACACTTTTATCAGATCGTTATCATCGGGACCAGATGACACAAGGTTCTATGTCTGAAGTGATGATTTCATTTGCAAGAAAAGGGCGATAAAGGTAGTGCAAAACCGAAAGGCCGCGAACCTTAAGGGGCAAGAAGTAAGCTCGCTAGGTGGTTGAAAACCCATAACGGAGACGCTTAGGCAAAAGTTAGGCATAAAAAAAAAGGATTTAACGCGTGCGTGCCTTCATTTAATGCGAAATCTCATGCCATTGCGTTCGTTTGACAGTTGCAACTCGGTTGCTTTAATGCCATCTTAATCTGGCTAGAGGGACATAGGCGAATGAGTATTAGGATGAACAAGCCATTGGTATTAAAATAGTATTTTTTTTACTTCTGTGTATGTTGCAAGAGTGGAATCAATACAAGAGCTTGAATTTTCAAATCTCTTTCTTCCTTTTTATCTGTTTCTGCGGTAATGAGTGCATTGATTCAAGACCTTCCTACTCTGCCTGTTTGATTCGGACTTCGAGATGTCGTGGTGCTGGTTTGCTTGAGTAATTGGATTCTTTTAGCAATAACAGGAGAACAATGCCATTTTCTCGTATTTTCTTGGAAGATTGATAAAAAAACCATGGAAATAAACCTAGCACTTAGTAGGTTTCTGTTCATGAAGGGAGCTCCTGCATATGTTATTTTTGTGTGAATAATTTGCAGGTGATAAAAAATGGTCACCCCACTTCTTTATAATTCAAGACTGTAAGCTTTTTGATCTTTATCAAACGATCCGCTTTTATGTGCTTTCATTTATTGACCTAGGGCGCAAGGGACCAAGTGCTAACTCAACCCCCCGCCCCCCCAAAATAATTTCGGAAAAGGAAAAATTTGTTGTCTTTGTTGCCTCTGGTTGTGCAGAAGCAGGAACCAATTAAAGAAAGGGACTACAGAGATTATTCATTGAATTTAAGGGAATACATTAATTTGTGGAGCTCAGCGCCCCCTGCAAACAGGAAAACTGAAATGGATACAAGAAAAGCGAGGTAGGCAATTAGCATTCATTTCGGTGAAGAGTAACCGATCGACCACCAACACACTTTCAAGACACCCAGTTTTCGATTACTGGCGAAGTCAAAACCCACGTACAACATGCATCAGCGTGTTTCACTCGGCTTCCCTGATTCCCCCCTGACGTAAGGTTGCCAGATGATTTCCCGCCGGCGCGGTTCGCCACAACGTCAGCCTAGACTGGTTTCAACAGACTTGAATTCATGGACCACTTTCGAATTATGGATTGGGAACGCGGCTGTACGACATTCTATGCGGTTATCTGTTTAGGGAGATGGCCAAGGGGACCCATCAAGACTTTTGGGACTGTTTAGCAACATAATTGAGAGTTCATGCTCCGGCTGTGACCAGTCCTAATCCTCCACCAAAGGCAACAAAAGTCCACTGATCCACAGGGTTGTCTCCAAGATCAAACTGTCCTCAGAAGCCGGAGGCCGAAAACTTGGGCAGGGCCATAAGTTCGGAAATCAAAGAGCGTCAGGACCGGAGGGAATCAAGCTAAGCTTATCCAAAGCCCAGGCTTGCACAACATTCGGGGGCAATCCCGTGGTGACCATGAAAGTTTCTGGTAACATGAAGGACAATATTGCCCTATCCACAATCGGTCTCTCCCCCGATGATCATCCTAAGACGGATCATCTCAATGTCTATGTGACGGTATACACCTGATTATCATAACGACACACAGTCAACAGTCGACAAATATTCTCAACTTAGGTTGGCGGCTTCTTCCATAGGAAACCATACTTCAACAGCAGAGAAAACACAGCTCGGAACCAAGAGATGGGGTTCGCATCCATGGGCAGAACACGTCTGGTCAAGGAAAAGGTTCTAAGGGAAGGCTTCGATCCGGGTCTATTCCATTAGGAAGACTAAACCGGGCATAGAGCTGCGACCTCCGGTCAACACAATATATCTAGGGACCTTGGGGCAAAGCGACGGGGAGTCTCATTTTGTTCAGCGGTTGATGGACCCATCCACGACACTCACCATTTCCTCGCTAGGTCGCGAGTTACTTCAGAATTCTTCAAATCAGAAAACCATGTTGTTACGGGTTGAATACCATGACAGCCAGGACAAGAAAACTATTTTGGTCAGGCTTCAAGTCTTATTGAAGTATTTCAGCCAGGCTGCTAGTTGGTTCCATGGGGTGAACCTTGCCACAGGGTCATCAGTAATGGATCTTGAAACAAAAGATGAACCTTGATTTCCTGAAAGCTCATTTGGAGGGAAGGGCATTTATTGAAAAAAAAAAACAAAAGCGCGGTTGTGTTGACCATGCTGTGGGGAATTGAAGAGACGAAGAGGGAACTTGTCTATTTACTAGGCAGTTGGAAGGGCTTCAGGTGGTGGGGAACACATCTGGCATTAGTAGCTATAATTTGTTTGATGGTGGTTGGGGATGCCGGCATTTATGTGTAGACCACTCCGGTAAGTGGGGCCATTACAGGGCATTTGCAACCAACTCTCTTACAACTAGGAATGAAATTGAGGCATTTTCACTGTCCGCATTACCAAGCTCGAGAACCAGCTCCTGTAAATGTATTTTCTGTTGACGGTTTGTCTGCTTGTTATTTATTTGCTTTTTGTCCTTTTGAAT
>NW_023591472.1:35974-56978 GCF_014843425.1 Jatropha curcas | reverse complement strand
CTAACAGAAATAATCAAAAAGGAAGTTGGGTTCAAGGGGGGAGATGAACAACAAAGGGCGTTTGACACGCTTAAAGGGAAGTTAACTTCTGCACCTATACTTTCTTTGCCTAATTTTGAAGGTGCTTTTGAGATTGAGTGTGATGCTTCTGGTGTGGGAATTGGGGCTGTCCTAATGCAAGAAAAGAAACCAATTGCCTACTTTAGTGAGAAGTTGAATGGAGCACAACTTAACTATTCAACCTATGACAAAGAGTTGTATGCCTTGGTATTGGTAAAAACTTTACATGTTTGGCAACACTACTTACTACCTAAGGAGTTTGTCATCCACACAGACCATGAGGCCCTAAAACACTTGAAGGGTCAAGGTAATCTTAATAAAAGGCATGGTAAGTGGGTTGAATTTACTGAACAATTTTCATATGTGATTAAATACAAGCATGGAAAGGATAATATTGTTGCTGATGCATTGTCAAGAAGATATAAAAAGGGGGGAAATATTACTCTAATTACTACTCTTAGTTTCTAAATGCTTGGATTTGAGTATGGTTTAAAGACTTTTGAGAATGATTCTGGCTTTTGGCAAACATATATGTTGGCATGTGAGCATGGAGCATTTGATAAGTCTATAGACATGATGGTATTTGTTTAAGGGCAGCCAACTTGTGTGCCTAATGTTTTCTATGTTGTGAATTGCTTATGTTGAATCTCATAGTGGGGATTGATGGGACACTTTGGGGGTACATTAAGACTTATTGACATGTTGAATGAACACTTTTTTGGGCCTCATATGATTAAAGTGTAGAAGAGTTTGTAATTTCTTGGTATTTGCTTGTTAACAGGCCAAATCTAAGGTCTATTGCCTCATGGATTATACATGCCTTTACCTGTTCCTAGTTCTCCTTGGATTTGATATATCTATGACTTGTAACTTGGATTACTAAGACTAAAGCGTAGGTAAAGATAGCATTATTTATTGGTTGTTTGAAGGATTTAGCAAGATGGCTCATTTCATTCCTTGTCATAAAACTGATGATGGCCAATATATTGCCTGAATATTCTTTAAGAAGTGGTAAGATTGCATGGGTACCCAAGAACTATTAGCTTTCTGATAGGGATTGCAAAGTTTCTTTTCCACACCTTTCACACTTTTGGAGAGTTTTGTGGGGTAAGCTTGGAACTAAATTGCTTTATTCTATAACTTGTCATCCACAAACAGATGGACAAACTGAAATTGTAAATAGAACTTTAGGAACATTGCTTCGTGCCATTGTAGGTAAGAACTTGAAAGCTTGGGAAGATTGTTTGCCATTTATTGAGTTTGCATATAATCGTAGCATACATTCTACCTCAGGTTTTAGTCCATTTGAACTTTTTTATGGCTTTAATCCACTAACTGTATTAGATATTGTTCCTTTACCTTTGAATGAACTTTCTAATCTAGATGGTGAAAAAAAGGCAGAATTGGTGAAGTCTTTACATGAGAAGGCTAGAGCCAACATAGAAAGGAGAAACAAAGGCAAATTGCTTAATAAAGCAACAAGGGCAGGAGAAACTTGTGTTATGGCCAGGTGATTTGGGTTTGGGTACAATTTCGTAAGGGAAAGATTTCCCAAAAAGGAAAGATTTCCCAACCAAAGGAAGAATAAGCATGATGCACGTGGAGATGGTCCATTTCAAGTCTTGGAGCGCATCAATGACAATGCCTACAAAATAGACTTGCCAGGTGAGTATGGTGTTTCTACTACTTTTAATGTTAGTGATTTGTCTCCCTTTGACATGGATGCAAATTTGAGGACAAATCTTTTTAAAGAAGGGGGGGATGACACGGATCCACTACCACCAACCACCTATGGAACTCAAGGAAACAAGGACCACATCAATAGCAATCCATTAGTGCTTCCTAGTGGACCAATTACAAGGAGCCGTGCAAAGAAGTATGGAGCAACCATGTCCTTACACATTCAAGAGCATGTCACACAAGAGCTCCATGACCTTGCTTTCAACCTTTCAACAAGTGCTATGAGAACTTTTAAGGAAACATTAATAGAAGCACATGTTGAGTTAGAGCCTGAAATTCCAACACATGACATGCCTAGACCATGCTTGGTTAGCACGCCTGTGCAAGGTGGCATGCCTTAGACCGTGCAAACTTCTGCCTTTTAAGGAACACTCCTACATTGAAGCACGCCCGTGCCAAATAGAACACCCCAGACCGTGCTTGCCTCTGCCTCTCACGAGGGAACTCCTACATTGAAGCACGCCCGTGCCAAATAGTACACCCCAGACCGTGCTTGCCTCTACCTCTCACGAGGGAACTCCTACATTGAAGCACGTCCGTGCCAAATAGCACACCCTACACCGTGCTTGTCTCTGCCTCTCATTAAGTTAGTTAGCTTATTTTGAGTTTTTGCTTTGTTAATGGGTTGAGCCTCCAATATTTCAGCCACCCTTGATTAGTTAGCCTTATTTTGTTTAGATTTAGTCAATCTTTATGGATCTCCTTCATCGTTCACCATACCTCCTTGCGATCCAGCGACGAGTGATGATGGATCCGTATCATTAACTTCTGCACCTATACTTTCTTTACCTAATTTTAGATTTGCTAAATTAGCTAACTCTAAATCCTCTAAGGATCTGGACCTCTTAGATTAGTATAAATAGCTTGTTATTTTGTAAATTTTAAACAGATAATTAATGAATTAAAGAGAGTTTCTTCTTCAACTTCATGCTTGGCGTGTCATGTTTTTAGAGCGTGTGAGATTGCATTCTTCTAATTGCATTAAGAAATCAAGGTAAACTATCAATTCTTTTGTGGCGTATCTTATTTCTTTTACTCTATTATTGGTGTTTCTTGCTTCTTTATAAGCTTTGGGTGCCATAGAGGGGAGTTTATTCTAGATCTTTTGATCTCTCCAAAACTTGTTCATAGAGGTTCATTGGAATTATTTTACCATTGGGTTCCGCGTCATTCTATCTTCAAATCATTTTGGTAAATATTTCGGAAAAAGATTTCTTTTATTTTCAAAAATCTTTTTTTAAAGAAAAGTGACGATTTTCTTTTTATTCACCTACTAAAAAGAAAGGAATATTGACTCAAAAAGATTGGTGGTAACAAAAGATTTCCGTATCTTTCTAAAAAATGGAAAAGTCCAATATTTCTGATTTTTGAAAAAGGGATTTTCACTTTCTAAATACGGGATTCTCATCCCCCTCTATAAAAAGTTTTCGTTCTTTACACAGACGGTGGAGAAAAGGATTTTTCGTTTTAAGTTATTTCATCCATTGATCATATTCTTTTCTATCTCTCAAAACTTCAAAACTTACTCTCTACCCCCTTATTTCTTTTCATCTAATGCTTTTTCGTCTTATTTTTAAAAGAGAAAAGAAATTTTATAACAACTTCTTTTGAGAAACGGTTCTATTTTCTAAACGATTTTCTAATCTTAAAAACTATTTTTCCTATGCTCATATTTGCATTTCTGACTATCTACTTAGATTCTGTAATCTTTAGTAGACAGTTTTTTAATTTGATAAATTTTTGTGTAATAGCTTAGTTGAGAAGCTATTGTGAAATAGGTTATCAAGCAACCTTCTCCGTGAGAGAGATTCTAATATCTTGAATTGAGTTTCTGTACTCTGCCAAAAATAGAAAGGTTCTCTGCCAAAAAATAGAAAGGGTTGAGGTTAACTAGAACTTTTGGGAAATCTAGTGGGACAAAGGGTAGATATAGGAGTTGATCTATTGCCTTGTACTGTTGGTTTGTTTCTTACCCTTGAAAAGAGATAACATAGTTGTCTCAACATGAGTCTTGGAGAGTGGATGTAGGCGAGTTAGTACCGAACCACTATAAATCACTGTGTTGATCTTTTTATTTTCCGAAGTTCTACTTGATACTATTTTATTTATTTACACTTCAATTTATATTTTAGAAATGCTAAAGTTGTTAATGGTTTTGATGTTTTAAAACTGAAATAAGCTTTATCTTTTATGAACATTAGAACTCTGGATTTCTATTCAGTGAATATAGCAAGCTCTAAATTGTTCTTCTATTTTCAGTATATTTCACTACTTGGGTTTCTAATCAATTTTCTAATATTGATTGAAGCTTTGTGAAGCAGTTCCGATTTCAATAACTGTCTCTCATATAGTCTTTTATATTTATCTAAACTTTATGAGGAAGTTCTAAACATAATAGCTTTCCTTTTATAAAGTAGTTTTGATACTGCATAAGAAATTATGAAGCAGTTCTAATCAATAACTAGCAGTTCTAATCAATAACTGTACTTTGCAAAGTTTTTCTATTGTCTGCATAAGGGCATTGTGAGGAAGTTCTAATCAATAACTTATTCTCACAAGTGCATTACTTTTACGCTGCAACAAAATTCTGAGTTTTGTTTTTAAAGCTAATTTTTTATTTTTAGAAAACCCAATTCACCCCCCTCTTGGGTTGTGCCATACATATTCGGGATCCACAAATTTTGTTTCCAAAAATGAAGAGCATAAAAATCTTATTTGATTTATTCTCATTACCAAAATCGTTTGAGACAAAGTATCTTTAATTTAGGTAAGTGAATAAATTTTGAACCTTTATTAAGATAATTTTCGAAAAACTAAAACAAGCTTTTTCTAAGATATTTATTACCAAAAATGATTGAGACAAGATTCGAAAAACTAAAACAAGCTTTTTCTAAGATATTTATTACCAAAAATGATTGAGACAAGATCTCTTCCATTTTAGGTAAGATAATCAAGGAACGAAAGTAGCTTTTGATTTTTAAAGAGTTATTTTCAAAAAATCATTTTGATAAAGAGAGAAGAAATTAATTTTGTGCTTATAAATGGATGTTCTCTCTATCCTACAATGAATCCTAAAAATCTAACCACCAAGGTCTTCAATAGTCTTCATGATCCTTGAGATTGTAGGACTTGCCTTGTTTATTTATTATCTTCCTTATATAATCTGCATAAAAATATTATTAGCACAAATAATATAATTTAAATTTATTTGTTTTGTTTCAGTCATCAACATCTCGAGATAAATATTTGACCGTTGAGCCAATAGAGGAATGGGTGGACCAGAGTGAACAAGTTTGGTTTGTCAATGATGACAAGGTGGAGGTACATCCCGTTACTCTGGACGTATGGAGTAGCGAGGAAGAGGAAGAAGCCAAAACTGTTAGCCATATGACCCGAAATGGTCAGATCTATCAGCCAGAAATGATCAAGCCTCTAGAGGAGAAAGAAAAGGCAAGCTCATCGAGTGTGCCAAAGACTGAAATAGAAGACAATGCTCTGATCAAACAAATGAAGAGAACTCATGCAAATGTAAGCATTTAGGACTTGTTAGTATGTCAAAGAAACACCGAGAAGCTTTGCTAAAAGCCATGGTGGAGATTCCGGTTTCATTATCCATCTCTATGGCTGATTTTATGGGGATAGTCCAACATGATCCCCTCATTATCACCTTTTCTGATGATGAACTTCCTCCGGAAGGAAGGAATCACACCAAGGCACCGTTCATAAAAGCCAAGGTTAGAGGGAGAGTTACTGGAAATGTAATGATAGGATGGCTCTGCCTTGAATGTGTGTTCGTTAAAGCTGCTTTCCAAGTTCAAGCTTGAATTGTCTGATTTGGACAACATGAATAGATTCCTCTACAACTAGAGTTTTCTTATTAAACACCCTATATGCTTTACTATTTCTAGAATATCCTAGAAAAATTCCTTCATATTTCCTTCATCAGACTTTAGCGTCAAATTTAGCATATGATTTTTTTCTTATTATCTAGAATTGAAGGCATTTACACCCAAAATATGAAAATAAACCAATATTTGCGTTTTCTACCTTTGTACTAGCTCATTATGGAGTCTTTTTAGTTTAGATCTTACCAAAGACCTTGGTTTTAGAATATAACATGCAGTATTACGGCTTCTGCCTAGAAATTACTTTTTGGTAATTTAGAAATCACTCAACATGGTTCTGCCGTTTCTTGAAGTGTTCCTATTCTTGCATTCCACTACTCCATTTGTTGAGGATGTTTTTAGGTGCTGCAGAAGTTATGAAAGATTCTTGATTCGTTGCAAAGGCATTGAATTTTTCTGATTTCAAATTCTCCTCCATTATCACTTTTCTAATTGCAGAGATGTTGTATCCTTTCTCATTTTTGTATTCTCTTGCAAAGGATGAACAAACATGTCATATTGGACTCATCCTATTTCTAAGGAAGGAGTTGTCCAGGTGATCCAGAATAGTCATCTATAATAAACAAATTGCATTAGAATTCCTCTAAGACTAGAAGGAAGCAAATAGCGCACCAAATAAATCAAGGTGTCACAATTTCTAAAGGTTTAGAAGTAGAAAAACCAAGCCCTTAGATTTGAAAGATGTTCTGGTTTTGTTTGCCCAATTTAACAAGCATCCACAAATGTGATTCTTTTTTCAAATTTTTAGTTTGCGGCAAACCTCAAACTAGGTCTTTCTAGGACCATATTTAGAAATAAGGTGCATACTTGCATGTCCAAGTCTTCTATGCCATAACCCCAAAATAGACATTATCAACAGGAAAACTAAGCATATGTCTAGGTTATGCATATCAGAGATATCTACTAAGGTATATATTCCTCAAAACCTCTTCCAACAAATAAAGTTTTGTTTATCATGCATGTTTCTGAACTCACAATTAAGAGGTTCAAAGATCAACTCTTCATACACAAAATCTGACTTACACTTAAACAAGTTATAATGTAATTCCTTCTACTAGGCATACATCTTCTATTTGAAGGATTTAAACCTACTCCACCACATACCAACGATTTTACCTTTTGGCTTGTCTCCCAAAAGCTTACTTGGACTTCCCTTTTTCTTTTTCTAATCTGGGAATTTCTTTCTATCCACCAGTCATATGCCTTAGAGCAAGTGTTTGTCCATGTTACCCCACATTTCTATTTCAGTTCACTCCTTAGGCACACCCTAAAAGATCAACCAGATTTAGATACCCAAACTCATATTGGCGTCCTGGAGGGTTAGTGGGAATAGGTGTATTTTAAGCTTACTATGATTTTTCTTTCTGTTGAGACTTTTTAGCATTTCAGATGTTCTAAAAGTCACAGGCATTAGAAATAGCATGTTTTCTTATTAGAAACATGTTCTGTTTAGAAAATACCATCATAGAAACTAGGAACTTGTCTTTTTCTTTAGAAAACGATCTGAAAATTGATATTAAGAATTCTAATCTTAGGTTTTTAAAGATTCATTTTCAGAATTCAGCATTCGTACATTTTTCTTCAAAAGTGTTTCAGATTTCAGAAAAATTGTATTATTACAATCTTTAAGATCTTTTTGATCTCTATGATAAGATCTTTGCATGTAACTTCTTGATAAAAAGCCATCTTTCAAATGATTACATTTCAGTTTTTAATTTTTCTGAAAATCCTTCTTTAGAACTTTATGCTTTCAAACAAGTTTTTCAAATTCAAATTGCCAAAGGTTATTGTAAGTATCTAAAAAGATTCATTTTCAGATTCAGCGTTTCAGGAAATACTTACATCTTTCTTTTCACCACTTTTGGACCATTACATCGTTTGCATTTGTTTTAAACTTTCTGTGTTAATGTCAGAGTGCTGATTGCTTGGAGTCAGAATTTGATAGTAGCCATTGGAAGGTTGGAATGAGAAAAGGGAGAGGAATTGGAAACTGATACAGGAGGAAGTGACAACCGGTGCTTTGATTTGTTTCCATTGTCAGGTTCAGCTTGTCTTGTGACTTCAATGGTTGTCCCTTCCCGCTCGAGGATTGAATTGGTGCTCACAACACCTTTGTTTCTGCTCTGCTTATGGGTTTCGAGTCTGCGGCTGCCAACCTATCTTTTTGTGAATGAATATAGTTTAGTTAGTTATGGTCCATTTCTTTGCCATGACCAAAAAATTGGGATATTTTTAACGGAATGAGGTGATTGTTGATGGATGATAATTTAAGGCAGGGGTTGGAATTAGTGTTTAAATGTTGCAAAACGATATGTGTTAATTTGGGACTATAGTGTTAGGAGGTGTTTTTATTTTTCCATACTGGCATGATTGGGAAAAAAGGAAAAACGAATTAAAAAAAATACAATAAAAGAACCTTGACTTGGGAAGGGGACGAGTTGGAAAAGAGACGTTTAGTTCATAGGTTTATACTTTATACACTGGCCGGGCTTTTGCCTAAAAAACCAACGGGTCTTTATATACAAAAACAACGAAAGATGTTCCAACTTCCTGGTATAACTCTCTCTTCTTCTCACTAAAAATTTCCCTTACCCATTTTTTAACTTCCATTCTTTTTGCAATTTTGTTAAGAATCGCCGTTTTACCGTTACAATAACCAGGATTTTTTATTTTCCAAAATCTTTATTCTTGTACACCTTATATGTTGAATAGTCTTCACCATAACCTCCAATACCCAGATAATTTTTTTCTTTTTTCATTTTGTTGCTAAATGTTATAATTTTAGTTTGATTCTCAATTTTGCTTTTACCCTTTATAGAATACGATAATGGTGCGTGAAGATGATGAAAGGCTGGCCATGGCCACCTCTGTCATCACGAAAATTTAGGTCAAAGTAACAATCAGAGGTTGGAAGGCCTGGGAATATGCTTCAATTTGATACCAGAAAATAATCATAATTGATGATGTAGGAATAAGAGAGATTGGTGGTTGAGATAAAGTGGAAGGGTCAAAAGCAGTATTGGTTGGGACCTTTGAGCGTATTTCTGTTAAAAGAAATTATACCAAAAGAAGGCTGGGCTTTCGTGGTGATGGTGTTTTGATGGAATTGAGGAGCGTTTGCCAACTTTCTGGATACAAGAAGGAGTATTTTCCACTCATGGGCAGGTTGAATTTTACCTGTTTTCAATGTAAGATTTTTTTTTTTCTTCTTTTTGGGTTTCGTTTCTTTTTTCTCTTTATATTTGATGATAGATAAATTTGGGTCATTTTAGAATTGATAGAATTGATTGGTATTGTTCAATTTTGGTCATTGGGTCAAATATCCCTTTTCGCCTCTCTACTTCAATTTCAGATTTGCCAAATTCCTTGTATTAAGGTTGGATTTTCTTTTTCTTTCCCCTGATTTCAGGTTCATGTTTTTCATTGGTTAAATCTAATCAATTTCATCGTTTATTTGCTATGGAGTTTCATCCTTTATGTCTTAATTGGTTTTTCTTCAATATTTGTTGTTGTTCTTTTAAAATTTCATAGTTGGATAAAAAAGTAGAAACTGCTTACTAGAGGTCAGTTTTTTGTTATCTCAGTTATGGTGTATTTGGAAAATTTCCATGTGATTTAAGTTATGGTTTGGAAAGTCAATGGCATGTTAGATCAAGCAATTTTTCTTTGTTTTTAAAACTGATAATAACTATTTTTTCCACAAATGTTTAGGGCTTGGAAGAAGAACAATGGGAACAGCTGTCCTCGTTGGAACTGCTGTTTTAAACCTTACAGAAATTTCCTTCCAGCAGCTAACCGAGAGAAAGAGCTTGAAAATCAACCTTCCTTTAACAGTTCCAGTAGGACCACTGAGGATGATCCCTTGCTTGTTGCAAGTCCATTTTCAACTCGTTCTGCAATTGCGGGGAACTGTTGTTTCTCATATGTTTCTGACATTAGTTCAAATATTAAGCAGTTTATCCTCAGGTTGATGGAATTGGGGAACTGTTGAAGAAAAACCAGCCACAGTAAAGAACCATCTCCGGTCTTCCGAAGAAGCTTTCTATCATTCACGGAAAGACTCCACGGCTTTTTCTGGGTCTGAGAAAAGTTCAGAATCTTCAGAGGCGACAAAGAAAGCTTGTGATGCAGAAGAGAGCAGTGGATGGTGAAGATGCTGAACACAGGATACAATTTTCACCCCAATGGTGGCGCTAGTTCTCTACTGTCTATTCAATCATGAAACTTCTATCATGCGAGGATAATTTTTACTCGAGTATGATAAATTGATGCTGGTAAAATGAGGGAATGGATAAACTATCAAACAACCGTAATGCATCTTTCATGTTGGACATTTCAACTGCAACGGTCCCATGGTCAGTCGTCAAGGTCAGGAGTCGAGCGACGAATCTTCACCATTGGAGGAAAAGGAAATAAACCTTTAGATTCAGTTTCACTTTTAGTTTCAAAACCGAAACCAACCGGGAATGCTTCACCCTAAGAAGGGCTGCAGTGTTTTCCTGCCCTATCGTACAGTAACAGCTATGATATGAATCTATGTAGAAGATAAATCGGATAAAAACAAAGAATTGAATAAATGCCATTATACATAATATATTTAGAAAAAAAGTTTCACCTTTCAACAAATTATCTTGTCATCACTGTTTCAATAAACAATGAGAGTCATTCATCCATTGCTTGGCCTTGTGGGAATATGCCAGTTGAGAATTATTGACATATATGTCCTGTGAATTTTGATCGAGGTTTTCAGAAGAATAGCACAGTGAATGTATATGCCAGTTGATTATTCTTAAATTTTCGACCCAAGCCATAGATGGACCTGAAAAATTACCCATTTTACGCCAAAGAAACTCCAAGAATTCTTCAGTTGTAAATTAGCTGAGAAGCAAGCTTGACTACGCCCCACATTGGTGCATCATTCTGTTTTCAAATAATTTATCTTGACATCAGCAATATGAACAGAATAAGATTCAAAATTATTATATTTTTGATAAAGCTGATAGAAGAATGTTACAGTTTGTAAAATCCAGGAAAACAAGTAATTCGATAAGACCCAAGAGGTGCAAAAAAACCAAAGAAAAAAGTATAACTCACCAGTAGACTATATCAAAAGGCTTTTGCATGTAGCTTAGAAGATTCTTTCTCGATATTATTCATTCTAAACAGTAAGCATATTGATCATTGTTCTTTTAGGATGTACCATAAATTTAAAAAGAAAAAGATCTACTAATATCACAATTCTAGAAATTAAAGAAACTAGAAAAACCACAGCAATATAAAGGTAGAAGCCAAAACAGCAAGCAGAGAACATTCCCAATTAATGAACCAACATAGCAGACCACCTTTTTTTTTTTTAATTTTTTTTTTTTAAGAAAAAGGTTTCTACATAATTGATCATTTTATCCCAAAAATGCCAAATACTGCCGGAAATACTATTTCAACATCCACAAAATTGTAACAGTTAGAACTCTTAATTAATATCTCTAATGCTTCAGTGAACATGGATAATTTGCTCAATGATGATGCATAATTGTCTCTTTAGACAAGGAAAAAAGGTAATTAGGGGCACTGCAGGAGTGTTTGCACAGCAACCAAGAACATGATTCGTCCAATGTTTTCAGCTAGGTTGAAGATGCTCAAAAATAAAACCTTTCAAAACATAAGCCAATCTTTCATTTCTGGTCCATGCAATAAATGAAGATCTTTTGTCCTGAATAAAGCATCCAAATGCTAAAAAATTTATGGAATGTATTGTTAACTACATTATTAAATATTTGCTTCAATTTTGCTATTCAAAAAAACATTCTAGGATTCTCTCATCTTTATCTCATAATCCATCTTACTTAGGCAACAATCAGAACCTGCTGTTTCATGGTTAATCCGCGCAAGACAACAACTTGCTTTACTATATTTCCCCCCTCCCCTACCCAATGGTTCCATTCATCTTAAAAACAAGAAACATTCCATATTACTCACACTCTTTCTTTCCTTGATTGGGTATATTCCTAGCAATGGTGTTCATTCATCTTAAAAGAAAGATGTGTTCCATATATTCACACTCTTTCTTTTCTGGACTGGGACATTGGGACTAGCATATTTTTCTCATAGTCCTAACAATGTTTATCCTCACCCTACATCTATCAACTAGAATAATATCATTATACAGATTGCTCTTGCCCTGCCAATCATCAAGCGCACCTACTCTGGCAAAAAGGCACAAGGCAATACCTATTTCTGATCTACATTTTTTCATGTGATTAACAGCATATACTCTTTCTATCTCAGGCCTACATCCTTGTTCCTTGGGACCAGTTATTACCTTACAGTCATTAAATTGTAAAATTTTCTTTTTTGTTAAAAAAACTTCTGATATGGCAGTTTGAAGGCATGTTTGAACAGACATTTCATGAAATCAGTGGGAAACTTCTAAATCCTTTTTTTCGCCCTCTTTAAGTATATTGTCATACAAGGTAAATCATACTGAAAGACATAGCCTAAGGCTTCGGATTAAGGTTTAGTGTTTAGTTGTAAGTTAAAAGAGGTGTTCATGACCCATCTGTTACAGCATCAAGTATCTGTTACTTCTACTAGCATAAGCCAGGGTATAAAAACAAAAAGACACTCTCGTTAAACTAAGCGCCATCAGATAATTATCATCTTACTTAAGGAGTTGAGGCTTATAATGGAACTGAGTAAAGTACCCAATCTCTTACAACTTCAAACAGCAACATATTTTCCCAAATTATACCCAACAGAAACTTCTGATTGAACCCTACTCACAGACTTAAAACTTTCTTTATAAATTAGCCTTCCTTACATCATCTCCATTTCAATTTTTAACATTCCTCTTCTGCTCCTTTCCATGCTAAAAAGGAAATTTTCGGATTTTTCAATACCAACCGACCTGATTTTAACCACTTCATCTTTGGAATAGGTAAACTAAAATCCAGGTGTTCCAAATAAAATATAACCACCTCAGAATGTGTGGTCAACTAAACAAGCGGAAAACTACCAAAAACTATTCCAGTTCACTTTTACTATGTTGGGTGCCAAAGTTTGAAATACTAGTATAGTAAATGAAGAAATTAACCAATGTTACAAACTTACAGGAATCCTATAGATATTCGAGTCTCATAGTCCAATCCATCACACATTCCCAAGTCTACCTAGTGATGTCACCAAGAAGCCGATCACATTGTTCTCTTTCTCATTGAGCTGCAGGCACTATCATTAATTTACCCCATCAACATCACCAAGATGCTTCGCATGAAACAAAGGAGGCAGCCATATCAGCAAGCATGATTCATTGTTTATTAGGACTATGAATTTAATTTCCCTGCTAACAAAACAGTTAAAAGCATTAAATTCAGAACAAAACCAAAATATGCGAGAAAACTTAGGCCATTATTACCACAAGTTTGAATTTTACATTGCCATTTTCAAATATGTAAGTTCAAGAGAAATAACATCTAACAGATTATTAATATGGGATACTTGCATTAACATGAAGGCTCTGTACCCTGCTTTTCTAAAAATAGAAAAAGAATATATTCATTCTTCTCAATGACATCTTTCCAATTGGTAAACAATGGTTGCTATAGAAATTGAGCGCTCTTCAATACACATTAAAAAAAAAGCAGGAAAAGAGTAAAACTAAAACAAACTTGTCACAGGTAAACTGCATATCATGATCATATCAAAATATTTGTTTCAGTTATTTCTTCTGAGCTTGGAATTGAAAGAAAAATATCAACCTAAAATGTTTACAAATTAGATGTCAGTATTCTCATCAAAACACTTCTGTCGATTTCTCTGCCAAATTCATATTGATAATCATTAACTAAAGTTACAGCAAGCAGATGGGAAACTCCATTGCATAAAAAGCTTAGAAGGATACCTATTGCCAAAGGGCTAGAATTATTATAACCCTTTAAAAGAAAGATGAGGCCAAACCATCATTGTCAAAATACCATTCTGTTAGAAGACAACCCTTGAACATTTTAAAAGATTTGTGAAAACTTTTTGCTCAAAACCTTGAAATTAGTAAAAGCAAACGTGCCAACGGGACAAAGGGGTCGTCAATTTGGGACTCAGGAAATCAGCAGAATAAACTCAATGCAGATTGTACAAATTGACAGGAAAGCTTATATTATAAAACTTGGCCTCCTCTTATGATAAATCTGCAAGCCCCTGCGAAAATAATTGAGAACAGGAATGTTTCTTTCCTACAAGTTGTAAAAAGAAAACAGTTACATGAGAGAGTGGACACAAAAATAACACCATCTTAAAAATATTAGTTAATAGTTAGATAAGACATACAAAGGACCTGAGCTGTGGGTGTTGTTCTTTCTCCAATATGCCTTTGCAATGTACAAATGAAAGATGTGAAATGCAGCGAGACTTGACAGAAACTAGGAAATTTGAATTTCTGACTTAATTATATGGTTGTTAAACTGCGTGCTTTACTTTAAAAGAATAGTGATAGAACAACTAATGGAGCGATTACTTCCAAGTTATTTTAGCGGGCAAGTTTCAGTCCTTTTAAGCGTAATGGCCTGAATAAATTTTCAAGTAATGGATAAGCTGTTGCGTTAGTATGAGAGGGAAGTGCAGTGGAGGCCCAGAAGGGGGATGGAATGGACCTCAAAAATAAGGTTATCATAAAAAGGAAATCTTTTTCTTAGTTAATATGCGCGCTAATATGTTAGACAAAGAAGGGATCTAATTGGAATTTAAGAATTTTTGATTATCTACAAATACGCTCAAGGTGATATCTTTGAAGGCTTTGTTCATTATGGATTTAGAATAAATTATTAAGCATACTATAAGACAATTTTTACAAAAAGTAACTCACCAGACTTGCAAATAGCTAACCCAACCAAATTAAATATGAAAAAACTGGACAAAAAAAAAACATTGAATCTGTCGGTTTTTGTGGGCACCAGTGCATTACTTGTAAAATAAAAATTAACGTACAGATTTTTCCACAATGCCTAAGAAGTTGTGGAGCGAAAGTATAAGATTTTACACTCTAGAAGCTCAAAGCAAGTTCAAACAAACCTTCCCCTAAAAGCAATAGGCCAGAAGTAGCAACAGAGTCCCTAATTGCATCAAATGTTGAGGCCTCCCTCAATTAAGAAGATTGTGGCGTCTTCCCCACCTGCACGAGGCTAGTATCCTCAGTTTTTCATGCCAACTAGAAAAGCCATCAAATTTTTACTCATGTCCGTTCAATTTAAATTTACCCATTGCCTATAAACAGGATAGTAGCTTCCACTTAAAGACAATTTGGGGACCACATTTAAAGCCGAATAGGTGGCTAGTAGTTCACAGGTAGAAGCAGCAATGTACCATTGCTTCCATTGAGCTTTGGTTTTTTTGTTCAATCCGGAATAGTTGGGGAGGAATTTCTAAAAGGGATGATAATATTCGTACAATGCCTGGCTCTTGGCATTCATAGTCAGGATTTCCCTGCCGCAAAAATCCCATGAACTACCTTAATACAAAAACGAAAAGCAAACTCAAGAAAGTTAAAAAATTTCTTCGGCAACCAAAAAACGAAAAAAGCATTAACAAAAAAATCAAAATCCCAAAATTCATACTTTGCCCTCGACGGCCCATCGACTAAAGCTTACTTGGTTAATGTTGCCATTCAAAATCTGCTATTATCTAACCCATAAAAGCCGGACATAATAAGTTAACATTAACATAAGAAATCAAGGGGAAAAGCCAAAGTAAAAAATGTGGGAGAAAGGAAAACTGGAGCTTAGAAGACCTGCAATGCTGAAATTGCTATTCAATTTTGCTTTGGAGAGAGGAAGGATTCATCCACCACCGAAGGGAACCATTGGAGAGATCATACCTTCCATTGCCTTTGATTCTTGAAACCAGCACTGCCAACACAAAAAAGCTACAAGAACTTGATAATAGCAATAGCCGTAATAGTTGAAGAGTAAAAGAGCCAAGGAAGAAAAATCTGCAAAGGAATAATGCAGGACCTCTGCCTGAAATGCTACTTAAGAGGAGCTGCAAAAACTGAACACGTTGCTTCTGGAATTCGATAGCTCATTTATAGTTCACAAAATGTACGCTCCAGACTGATCAGATTCTTTTTTCTGGGTAAATTACTATTAAATAGATTCCAACCCCTAGAATAGCGCTGCTAAGATTGTAATAGATTCCAAACACTATTATATTTTTTAAAAAAATTAAAAAATTTTAATATTATTCAATCCTAAAAATATTTTTAAAAATTTATTAAAATTTTATAATATTTTAATTTAGACTCTTATAAAATTCATAAAACATCTTATGGTATTTAATTATGACTTTTAAAAATCTAAATAAATTTGATGGTATTCAAAAAATTTATTGATTGAAATGAATTCTATACAAAAATCATTGGTTCGTTGAATTTAGATTGCTAGGTATTAATAAAAGAGCTTTATTCACAAATTTATCATCCAATCTTAAAGATTTAAAAAACTTTTAAAATTTTTTTTTCTTAACCATGGTCTTAATCTAATAACATCTTTAATAGAATGGAAGCAGGGTGAAATTACCTGCGAATTTTAAAACTATCTGGTATCTGTTTAAAACTTTTTTATCCATTAATCCGTTCTGTTGATTTAAGAGTCAA
Source organism: Jatropha curcas (assembly GCF_014843425.1). Next base: position 40,634 of record NW_023591472.1, on the reverse strand, counting down.
TTTTATCTTAAGATTTGGATAATATTGCAAAACAAATAAATGTAATATTCTTGTATGTTGCTAAAAATTATTTTATGGCCAAAGTTTTTACATGGAAATGCTAAGGAATGCAGTTATTACAAAATCAAAGATTCTTGGAATTTCATGAAGATTATTGAAAATTTTTATGTGTTAGTATGTTAGGATATATTGTTAGAATAAAGAGTATATTCTTTTATAAGCACAAAAATTATTTCTTTCTCTCAAAATCATTCGAAAATTGCTAAAAAGAAAAGTCAAATCTTTTGCTCTTTTAATTTCACTTACCTAAATTGAAAAAGATTTTGCGCTTAATTATTTTTTTGGCAACGAATAATCAAAGTATTTGTAAAAGATTCCACAATATCTTTTATTTTCGCGAAATTACGTTAAACAAGAAAAGTTCAAATCTTGTTTGTAATTCTACTTTTACCTAAATGAAAAAAGATTTTGACTTAAAATATTTTTGGCAATAAAAATAATTTGAGTATTTATAAAAGATTCGTATATCTTTTTATTTTCGGAAAAGTTCTTAAAACCTTCTTTAAAACTAAATATTCAACGTTTTCTTTAAACAAACGTGATCCTCCACCCTCTCCTATAAAAGACATTTTTCTTCTTTTGAAAAACATGGAGGTTTTTGAAAGAGTTAAAAGGTCCATTGAATTAAAAAGTTTTTTAAATCTCTCAAAATTTTCCTTAAACCCCCTTATTTCTTTTCGTCTATTTACTTTCAAGAAATATTTTAAGAGAAGAAGAAAATTTAATTAAAAAATATTTCTAAAGTACAATTCTGAACTTTCATTTCGAATTTTTCTAAATCTGGTTTTTTGTTTCTTCCTGCTTATAAAATGTGTTTCGCCTCTGCTCTATAAAGATTTTGTAAATCTGTTGTACACTAAGAGGTTTTTTAACATGAAACATTTTGTATAAAATAGCTTAGGTGAAAAAGCTTAGGCTTGTAATACGGTTATCAGCGATTCTTACTACTTGTGTGGAGATTCTAATATCTGATGTGAGTTTCTATTCTTTGCAAAAAACAGAAAAGAGTTAAGATTGGACTAGAACCTTTGAAAAAAATCTTAGTTAGTGATAAATGTTAGATCTAGGTGCTTGAGTCAATTTCCTTTGCTAAAATTGGTTGTCTCTTACCCCTTAAAAAGAGATAACCACAGTGGAGGATCTCAAGGATGAGTTCTCGGAACCACTATAAATCTCTATGTTTATCTTCTTTTATTTCTGAAGTCTGTTTGATTCTATTATTGCTTACACAACTGTTAATCTTTAAAGGAAATGCAGAGTTTTAATGAATTTTTCTATTTCTAAAACGGTGAATAAGCTTTCTCTGTGAAACATTAGAACTCTGGATTTCTGTATTGTGCATTATATTAAGTTGTAATATATCCTTCTACATTTAGTTTAAACACAATATGAACTATAAATCCAGTTTTTCTAATTTTGCTTAAAGCTTTATATAAAAGCAGTCTATAAATGCAGTAACTGATTTTCTTCACAGACTCATTCTAAATTTTGCTTAAGCTTTGTGAAGCAGTTCTTTAAACGGCTAAGAACTGTTCTTCACTAAAATCTCTCTAGAACTTACAACTAGCTTTGTTGAGATAGTTCTAAATTGATAATTAACTCTATCAATGCTTTTCTAATTTCGTTTGCAATAGAATTTGATGTTAGTTTTTGAAAGCTAAATTTTTTAGAAAAACCCAATCACCCCTAAAATCCCCGAGATTTTTATTTTCAAAACTTTTTGAATTTTTAATTAAAATCGAAAATCCAAAAATTTTAATGGGATGGAGCTGTAAGTACCGAAGCAATTTTGATCTGAGCCAAATTTGCGAATTGGGGCTTAAGCCCAAAACAAGTTATCGGAACTTCTATTTCGAAAATAATTTAAACTTCTTAAGAAAATTGATATTAGACCACTTACAATATAATAAGAATTATGTTTACACTTAATTAGGTAATCCTAAATTTGATACATAATTTGCCACTATTTTTGAGTAAATTGCAGAAAGCAGATATCAATTTGACTCAAATCAAATTAAATAAATCAAATTGCTTGGAAAAATAATTTGGGAGTAAATCAAATTTTAGAAAGAATAAAATGGGGTTGTACAGCAATTATGTAATGATTGATAAACAAAGAACGTAATTGGCCTTAAAAGTTTCGGAAACCAAGAGAAAAACCAGATTAACCAAACAAAAAAATCGAGCTTAATCGTGAGGTTGCCGACCAAACCGGTTTGAGTCAAACTGCGAATGGGCCCTAGAGGCCTCTAGGGACTCGCCTCTCTTCTTTTTCTTTCCTTCTCTTCTTCTTCTTCTTCTTAGCAGCGCCTTCCCTCTCCTTGCCTCCGCTTTCAACCCCCCGATTCCTACCATTAAAACCAGCAAACAAAACCCACACCAAATGCCGATCTACTAGACAAAGGCAAAACATGGAGGTGACTTAGGTTTGGCTAGGCGTGGCTCCTTTAGCAGAGAAATCGAAGATGAGAAAGGGTCCTTATTCACTGTAGGCAGTCGAGTTGCCAATCGATTCCCTGAATCCGGGACTCCAGCCAACAAGGAAGAGCTTGGATCCGATTTTCCTCATTGCTGCTCGTGAGTAATTCTACCTCAAGAAAACCAAAGATTTCAGTGACGAATTGGAGAAACCAACCATAAATGGCGGTTGAAGAGAGGACTGTCCAGGGTCCGATTCGGCCAACTAGGGGAACGGATCTCGGCCGTGCAACTGAGCCAAAAAATCGAACGTTCCTGACGAAAAAATCAAGTCGAATGGATAAATCGTGATAAATTTCTAGGGCAAAGGCCGCGATTTTTCAGGGCCACCGCTTTGCACGGCGGCGCGTCCGACGACCGGCCGGCGACACTCCGGCGACGGTCCCAAAAGGCAGAATGATCTCCTCTTCATGCGGATCAAATGGAATTGTAGTCCAATTCTCAACCGGTACGCCCTAAGAACCTTAACTCTCCCATTTTCAGTATTAAATTCCAAATTTAAAATTTATAATTGAATAAATTGAATTTGCTAACAAATAATTAGTTAGATATTAATTCCTGCTAGGAATTAGTTTCAAGGAGCTATTGTAAGAAGCAATTTATTTTGAATTATTTTCTAAATATTATTTCAAATATATAGTTATTATTATTAGAAATATTTTGATATTGAAATGAGAATTCTAATAGCCTAATTGTTTATGTTGTTTAACTAGGAATTTTATTAAAATATTATTAGTGGAAATTTAAAATCTAAGGCTTAAAGCCCGAGTAAGTATAATATAGAATCTTAATAATATCGTTAAATATGCTCGAAGGCTATTATGACTTATTGATTTAGCTAGTTTGGAATTACTGAGTGGATTGTGTGTTGTTATGGATGGCACGTATGTAGCTTAAAAGCGGATGGGTTATTTGGATTTGACTGCCAATGAATGGGCTGTGTGAATTGAGTTATCGAATGCATAAATAAATAAGCTTTATGACGAACGGGATGATGGTTTGATGTGAATTACCCGAGGATAGTGGCTTTGATATTGTATTGTTGAATTATGGTTTAGTTCAAATTCTAGGGGAGATTCCGCCGAAATTTCGGTGGAACCTAGGTTACTCATAATAAATAATTAACTTAACAGGTGTATTTAGATTAATTCAATGAACTTGATTATAAAAACAAATAAAGTTCTCTATTTTTATTATTTATTTATTTATTCCAAGAATCAATTATTATATTATATTATTTTAAACTACTACTCCTTTTATTTTAATTGCTGATTGAATGTTAATGTCTAATTGTGCACTTGCATCATGATATTTACTTTGTTTTTGTTTGGCTTATATTTAATTGGTACGGTGTTTGATTTAATTGTGATGTGATAATGTATGCTTTGTTTGTGTGGAGGTTGGGATGAAGTGGGTCACTATGGGTTTGTGAGGCGGTCTACGAGGGACCGTTGGCCATATTTAGGAGATCGGTGCCCCCAGTGTGCACCTGTGACGCCATGTTTTTTTATGCCCCGCCTGCATCCGATGAGGGACCACAAGGATGAATGGGTTTTAATGCTATCTAGAAGCTTTCAATTCCAAGGGATTTAAAAAAAAAAAAAAAAGAAAGAGAGAGAAGCTGCGTGCTACAGTAGCTGCTGCTTACAGTGTTCCGGCCTTACAGTACCGTGCTACAGTGTCCTGAACCTAAGCTCTATAAATTACAATTTAATCTTTTCTCACAATTTTCACATTAAACTTCACAACTCCAACAAAAACGGCCAAAAACCCTAAAAAATATACTGTTGCCTGCCACATTTCTCTCCAAAAAAATTCTTATGAGTTGATTTGAAGATGAAATTGGCATTAGGATAATTTCAATTTAGGTTAATCAAAAACCATAAAAAGAGTGAAAAAAAAAAAATCAAAAGATTAAAAAAGGGAACCACTTCAATCCTTAGAAACCAAGCTTCTGCGAGATCTTTAACTAATTCATTTTTGTTAAGGACATTTGATCAATTCACCAATTCCTCCAATCTTGAGGAATTAGGTTTAATTTCTTTAAAAACACTTATTTTGTGTTTTTTTTTTTTTAACCCAATCTCTCCCTCTTTTTTTTCCCCCCTTTTTTTTTTTTTGA
>NW_023591472.1:0-35474 GCF_014843425.1 Jatropha curcas | reverse complement strand
CCTTATGACGGTGGGAAAACCCACACCATTTGAAGAGTTGAATAGGACCATAGTTAGGACACATCAGTTATTTCGTTTGAGGAATTTTGAGTGTGATGGAAGTAGTGAATAATAGGGATAAGGTATTCACTAGTGGTATCCTATAGGGGCTAGAAACTGGGTTATCAACCCTTAAGCTAGGGGAATAGAGTAAATACCTGGAGACAATAGTGGATTGGCCGCTGAATCACCTAATGCATTACTTTCGAATTGTGAAACTTCTATTCTAACGAGGGAGAAAGGATGAGTAGTTGTTGTAACGGTAGTGATTGGAAGTTAGTTGTTCTTTAACGCCCCCATTTTTCTGTGCCTGTTTGAATCGAAGTCGTTGCATAGAGTCGAGTCGGGGCTGACTCCAAAACCCGAGTTTCGAACCATTTTAGAGTCCAGCAGTGGGTCTAGAATGGGATGTTAACTTGAATAATGAAAAAGAAGTGGACCTTACTTGATATGACAGCAAAAAGATCCAAAGTATTAAGGATTAGGATCCTTTAGGTTGCACCTAATAAGAGTCAAGCTTAGGTATTAAGTTGTAAACCTTATTGACCATTGATGTACCATTAGTATTTTACACACCAAAAATTTCAATTGATATTTTTGCGAGATTGTACCGAAGACTTTGCCATTTCATTTTTCTTTTCTTTTCATCTTTATCTCATCTTAATTTACTTTCCACCTTTCTTTTCCTCCATCTTCTTTCTTCTTTATCTCATTAATGGGAGTTAAGCATTAATTCAACTTTTATTTGTTATTCTTATCATGTATTTATTTAATTCAATTTTTACAGCAATAATTGAACAGCATGTAAGATCATGATAGTATCATTGATATGTTGAGATTAAAGGTTTTCATGTAAGGAGTTATGAGATAATTAGAACTTAAATTATTTATGTTTGAATTAGGAAGTTATGTTGAAATTTAATGATTTCTAAGATTTATCAATGATTTTTATTGAATTTGTATTTTAATAAGTTTGCCATCGCACATTGTTAAGTTATTGTGAAAATAATGAGGCACCACTGAGTTTTATAACAGCGCAGTTGATTTTTAATCACGCGTGGTTGAAGATCATGGGTTCTACTTGAAGACTTGAAGAGTACTATCAAAGCAGAAGTGACTAATTTGGCTAGTAAGATTGAGAGTTTTGTATATTAAGAATGTATGGCATGTTATAATTATTACATTTTTTTTTTTAGAGCTTATGTGGTTTTGGAAAAGATTAAAGTTGGAAGCATGTAATTATTTTGGCCATACGTATTTTGGCGAGGAAGAATGAATACTTATGAAATGATTGAATTATGAAATAGTTTAAAATATGCAAGACTTGATGATATAATGAATTGGCTGGATATTAAATGCTATTTGAGGATTTATACAGTTTATGAAAATATATAACAGTGTTATTGTGTTATGATGATTTCCTTGGAGAGATGTTGGAAAGTTTTGGAGGTTATTGGTGGAGTGTTTTGTTCAGTATTTAGGCATACAGGATGATATTCAGGCATGACGGACGATAGGGGTTCAACCAGATTTGTAGCGTTTCTCGGCTCGGTTCATTCGGGGTTTTAGATTGGGTGGATCTGGGAGGGATGTTACAAGTAGAGTGTAATTAGTTTTCATTTGGGTCATTGGTAGATTCATGAACATTGAAACTAATAACTTTGAAGGTAATTAGGAATGTGATCAAATATTCCAACTCAGCTACTGAATTTCTTTTAGAGGATTATCCAAAATATAAAATTTTATGTTATTTTATTACTTGTTATTTGAATTTTAAAATCTCATTCTTTGATTTTGAATTTTAAATTGTTTATGGTACAATAATTTAAAACTTGATTATTTTATATTAGAGAATTATTTTTTGAAAATTTGTCTATTTACATCATGGATGCTAGGTGGGATAAGATAAAGGGGTGGTAATTGCATGATGATAACAATGATAAAGGTAAGTAGGGTAGTTCGCAGTCAAGATAAAAACACGAACGTTGGAAGGCAGAGTAGGCAATTTTGGGCTACAGGGAAGTTAATTGCTTTACTAAATGGAGCTATAGGGACTGTTTATATGTATACAGTTGAGAAAGATAACATTAGGGAATAGAAATGGATAGTTGAAGGGTATAAGGGAATAATATATATGATGACGTTGTGAATTATATAGATTCGGAAGTAAGTTGGTAGATAAAAAAAAAAATTAGCAGAATTCATAAATACCCTGGACTAGACTCAGATAAGGAAAAGATTGGGTGAAAATTTCTAAAGTCAAATATTGAAGTTAAAAAGATAGATAAAATAAGTAAAGCTGACATATGGATATGTGAATTTTATTGCAAATACAATTGATTAAAGTGTAGGAAACAGGGTAGATTATTGCATCTATTGAAAAAAATTTAGTATGGGGGTTTAGAAACTGGTTCTAGTTCATTAGCTTGAGTTTTGATACTACGGTGAAGGGATAGGATAGTATATTCTTAAACTTTGATGCGAAAATAATAGCAATTAGTTTATGTATTATAGGTGCTAATTAAGGGACTTGCTATTGTTTCATAATTTGAAAGTATAAACTAAAATTCCATATAGAACGAGTATAAATTATTTAAGTTTAAACTCAGGAATTTTGGTGAAAGGAAGTTGGGGATATTTGTTGTCTATCTATTTGATGATAATGTCTGGATGGTGGTTAATGGCAGCTATTAGTGTCAAGAATTAAGGAAATATATACAAACGCTTAGTTGTTGATGGTTTAGGTATAAGGTGAATATTTAGGGCATGAATTACATGTTTAGGTTAAAATGTTGGTGATTAGGTTAAAAATCATGAATAATGATGATTAGTAGTATGGAAAGAAACCAAGTGCACAAAATATTAAATAAGGTATTTAATATCCTTAGGATGAAACTAAATTAGCACATTGGGTGGAATGAAAAAGTTATTAAAAATATAAGAGCTAAGAGAGATGAAATGGTGTTATTATGGAAGGGTCCATTGATGTAAGTTTTAAGGTAACTTGAGAGATTAATTATTAAAGAGAATTTGATGGTTGAGTTGAAAGCATTAAATCTTTATAGAGGTATATAATTGGTTGGTACGTTAAGGTCATTTAGTTTCAGGGCTATCTAATAGCTGCACCAATCGTATGGGTAGAATATTTATAGGGAAAACAGGACTTACATAGGTTAAGAAAACCAAGAGGAGTGAGGCTCAAGTCGCCTGGTGATACTAGTAGGACAACGGAAAGTTACAAGATGATTTTTCTTTAAGTTTTGATTAACAGTCAATAGTTTCTGAAAAATTTTTTTATTAAGAAAAAGGTGTTTAGTAATAATATATTGTTATTAAACGAGTTAATTCCTATTATTATAAAGTAAAATTTTAAATTTCCAATTGTTTTGTGTTTTTGTAAAATAGTGTTAGGTTTATTCATGAAGGGGAATGCCTAGTTGAAAATTGTAAAATTTTCCAATGAAATTATATAATCATGAGAAACATATTATGATATATTATATATGTATTTTTCTTTGCATAAACGATTTTATTGTAAAATTTAATTTTCAAAAAAAAAAGATTTCTAAAGAGTTTCAGTAGCTGTCTGAGGGATAGTAAACTTGAGATTTTTAGGTAAAAACTAAGTTTCTTGTAAGCTTTTGACAGGTCGGTACTAAACAGTGGGAACGAATTTCATTCTAAATATGATGATTGATGTTAGAAGTAAATTAGAATTACCCCACCCCTTTTCCTTTCCTCCATGTATTTAGCCACTGTTGAGCTGTCTCTCATATTGGAAGTTAATTTCTCATGACTTTAAAATTTCCTATGTACCATTCTTATTTCGTCCTACTAGATTTCAATTTCGACGATTGAATTATTTTAAGAGGGGGAGATTGAAACAACCCAGGAAAATCCTTTTTTCAAAAATTTCATTTTAAAAATTATTAATCATAAAACTAACCAATGAAATCAATTGAAAAAAATATTTTTTATTTATTTACTGAAATCGACCATAAACTAGCTTTGAATTTTTCTGGAAAACCAAGTGAAACTCGAACCAAAGCAATTGAAGGCCAATCGTCTGAATCAGACCAATCAATTCGAAATCAAACCCGAAATGATCTAGAAACTGACTATTTTTCTTTTTTTCTCCTTTCTTCTTCTTCTTCTTTTGCGCACGCAAAAGCGCAGCACCGCTCCTCTTCCCTCAAGCCCGTTTACCGACCACCATCCGACGGCAAGGGAGGTGGCGATTCGACTTCCCTTAGAGTCGCTTGATCACGTTTTCTGAGGCCTTCCCTCGCTTTGATCGGACTCTAGCGATGCAAATTAGAGCCATTTCTCTTTCAACAGCTCTGGCTCTTCAATTCTCAAGCAAAAATACACATTTTGCGACCAATTGTGCAACTGAGGATGGGCGAAATCGTTCCTGGTTTGGCCACATAAACATTTTCCATCTGTTAAACCGGTGTTTCCAAACAGCAGAAATGGTTGGAACCCCCATGATTGGTGGCTTCTTTTCTGGCTGTATTGAGGCGCTCTTCTTCGGCGAATGGGCCATTAACTCGACAAGAATGGGACGCATAATTTGATTCCCCATGAAATTTTCGAGTTGGGTGGTTTGGAATTCTTGCATTTTTTTAGGTTGGTTTGGAATTTTCTCCTTTTTGGTGCGCCGGTCCGCAATAGATCGGCCCGCTGAACCACTCCGGCGATGAGCGTCCAAGAGACAGAATGATCTCCTTTTCAGCGCACGATTCGTCTACTTGGAATATGGTAAGACGCAATTCTCAATCAGTATGCCCTAGAGGCCTATTCTCTCATTCAGTATAAATTTCAATTCTTAAAAGTTTATAGTTTGAATAAATTTATTCTAAAAAATAATTCGTTTAGATAATAATTTCTTATTAAGGGAATTAGTTGAGAGCTATTGGTACTAGAGACAATTAATTTTGAATATTGCTAAATACATTTTCATGACTATTTAGTGATTAATTAGAGACAATTTAATATTTAGTTAATAATATGGTTGGTGAACTTTTAGGAATTTTTGATAAAACTATTGTTAAGGTGGAAATTTAAATCTAAGGCTTTAGACGAGTAGCATAATATAGAAACTTACCAATGTAGGAGTATCATGTATTTTGACATGGCGAATCAAGTTATTTATACAAAAAATGGTATAATTATTTTGGTTAATTAGGTATAGAACTAACTTAATAATATCGTTCGGGAACCATTGGTCGCGAAGGCTATTTATGACCGTGTTATTGATAGTAGGTTTGGTAGTTTACTAAGCTCATGTGTGTGTGTGTGTTGTGTGATGGGATGAACGTATGTTAGCCTGTGTGTGTGTGTGATGGATGACGTATGTAGCCTAAAGAGGATGGGTGATTTGGATTGACTGCCCGACGAATGGGCTGTGTGAATTGAGTAATCGAATGATTGATAAATAAGATTATGGCGGACGGGATGAGTTGATGTGAATTGCCTGACGAATGGGCTTTGATATTATATTGTTGAATTGTGGTTTAGTCAAATTTTAGAAGAGGTTCTGCTGGAATTTCGGTAGAATCTAGGCTACTCATAATTCATAATTAAGTTAATAGGTTTATTTAGATTAATTCGTGAACTTGATATATAACAAATAAAGTTCCCTATTTTATTATTTATTTATTTATTCCAAGAATCAATTATTATATTATATTTTGTAAATTACTACTCTTTATTTTAATTGTGATTGGAATGTAAATGTCTAATTGTGCACTTGCATTCATGATATTTACTTGTTTGTTATCTTATATTAATTGCAGTGCTTGATTATTATGATGTGATATGGTATGCTTTGTTTGTGTGAGTTAGGATGAAGTGGGTCATTTGTGTGGAGTTAGGATGAAGTGGGTCACTATGGGTTTGTGAGGGCGGTCTACGATACCGTCGGCCATGTATGGGGAGATCGGCGCCCCCGTGTGCACTTGATGATACGGATTATATGGAAACCACAAGGTGGCCTCTTATTGGGTGCACTTGATAATCTGGATTTGATGGTAGCCCGTAGGGTGGCCTCCTGTTGTGTGTGTCTGATGATCTAGATTTGACGGTGATGACCGGGTTGCCTCCTATTGGTATGGAAAAGAAAAGAGAGAATGGAAAAACAATGAGAGGGCTGGTCAAGTGAGGATTAGACCGGTAGGCCATGTATTGGGGATCGGTTCCCTGGTGCACACGCTCATGAGAGGATAGGAAGAAAAGAGAGAATGGAAAAACAATGAGAGGGCTGGTCAAGTGAGGATTAGACCGGTAGGCCATGTATTGGGGATCGGTTCCCTGGTGCACACGTCATGAGAGGATAGGCCATGTGGGAGGACAGCTCATTAGGGGTTTCTGTGATGCCACAGACCAATTTTCACGTGATGTGATTATGTGAAGATGTTAATAATTGTAAATGCTGTCGTTATGCCATTTGTGTGACTGCCCGCGTGATCATATAACTAGTCGAATGACTAGATTTAATTATTTACACATTCGTGTGAATGCATGTATTGTGCAATAGTTATTATTCATTAATAAACTCCCATCTCTTTTGTTTAATCTTTCAGGAAGTAGCTTTTCCTAAAGCCCAACTAAGCTTTACTTCTTTCACTGTTAGAAATGAATTCTCTAATTTTAGTATTAATTCATTAAATAGATAAATGTACGAAAACTTATATGTATATATCTGTTAGTGAGGTTTATTTTCGCATGGCAATATATCTGTATGAATTCTCTAATTGCTTCTTTCACTGTTAGAAATGAATTCTCCGCAGTTGTAGGATTTGTATACCTTTAGTCGTGTATTAATATAGATGAAATAATTCTGTGAGTCCATATTATAAATATAGTGCATTGTAAAATGGGCTAATTTGTAAAGGTTTAAGATGTTATAATTTGGGGTCGAATTATAATATGAATATGAGGTTTATTTTCGCATGGCAATATGGCCTTAATACTTAGAATTTACATTGATATAATTGAATTCTTTTTTTTTTAGTTAGGCTTACTACGGGCCTCGGGGGCCTTAAGCTTACCTGGGCTCTAGTGCCGGTCTGGCCCATGGAAACGAGTAGTGACATAAACACTTCAACTTGCAAAAATTATTCTATTAAATACTCAAACTTCTAAAATTAGATCAATTAGACACTTATTAGATATTTGAAAGATAGAAAAATTATTATTCTAAAGATTATACTAACCACATATTAAGTGAATATCTCGCACATAAATAACAAAAATACCAAAAAATGTTATTAGAGGGATACAGTATTAGCAAAACTTGTAAGTTCATGGGCATAACAGGTCACTCACAAAGTTCAAGGTGCCACAAGATTTTTTCCATAAAGTACACGGGTATATTATGCATTTGGCCATTTATAAACACTAGTAACCTTTTTTATCTTTTCCACGTGGGATAACAATTCAACTCATATAATCTACTAACTACACTAACAATCCTCTACTCAGTTAGTGATTATATGCTTGATTTTAAGACTTAGGCATATAACAAGTATCTTTCGATTTAAACCTGTTCCTTGTATAAATATTTCAAACCTTGTCAAATTTGATAGTTAGACATTACTCTATTAAACCTCAATTTCTTTAATTGACAAGATGGAAATAATTACACACATAAGTTATAAAACCAAGTCAAATTCTTAAAGTGTTCACAATAACTTTTACCACCTTAATATGGCCTTATGTTACTTCCTGAATTCATAAACACTCACAAAATTTGGTATTTTGAAATTTGATCAAAGCGGCACCACTTCGTGTGTTTATATAGGTGAAGTCTTTAACGAAGTCCTTAATATATCTGGACTTCGTTTGTTCTTGACCAAACTCTGTTTCTTCATTAAGAGTAACATATACTCATCCTCTTTTACTTAAGTACTATATTTTCTTAGTACTTGCTAACGATCACTAAATAACTTGTTGTTACCTTTTCAACCTTTAGAAGGTTTCTGTTATCTAATGATAATTTATTGTACCTCTAGACCCATAGCTCTCGTAGTATTCAATATCATATCTCCCGAGAGTCCTTTAGTTAATCGGTCAGCAAGATTATCTTTAGACCTTACATAAACAACTGTAATAATACCATTAGAAATCAGTTGTCTTATGTATTCATGTCTCAAAGGAATATGTCTAGATCTACGATTGTATATCTTGCTAAACGCTCTATATATTGTTGCTTCACTATCATAATGTATGAGGACAGATGGCATTGGTTGTGGCCACAACTTTATGTCTTGTAATAAATTTCTCAGGCATTCTGCCTCTTTTCCTGCTACTGCACGCACAATAAATTCATATTCCATTGTAGAATGAGTTATACACATCTATTTCTTAGAAGCCCATGAAAAAACTCCTCCACCTAAAGTGAATATCCAACTAGACGTAGACTTATTATCATTGGCACTAGTTATCCAACTAGCATCACAACATCCTTCCAAAACCAAAGGATATTTATTATAAAATAATGCATATGACATTGTTCTCTTAAGATATCCAAGAACTCTTCCTATGGCTTTCCAATGATAACTACTAGGATTATGAGTGTATCTTGAAAGTTTACAAATAGCAAAGGCTATATCTGGTATAGTATAATACATTGCATACATTAAACTACCAATTGCACTAGCATAATCTAACTGACTAATGGATCTTCCATAATTTTCAATTAATTTGTTTGTAACATCATAAAGAGTATTAAATTCTTTAATACTCAAATGATTAAACTTTGAAAGAACCTTGTCAATATAGTGAGTTTGACACGAAGCAAAACTCCCACTGTATTTTTAAACTTTGTCTAGCTACAGGAGCATAAGTATCAAAATAATCCACTCCTTTTTGTCTAAAACCCTTAGCCACTAGTCTTGCCTTGAAATTTTGTAGAGAACCATCAGTATTGTACTTTCTTCTAGACACCCATTACATCCAATGGATTTAGAATTATGTGGTAAATTTGCCAATACCCAAGTACCTTTTGAAAGAAGAGAATACATTTCATCATTTACCGCTTCTTTCCAAAAAGCTAAATCTCTTGCAGCCATTGCTTCGTGATAAGTTTTAGGACCTTCTTCCAAATTTAAAATAACAGGTACTTATTCAATTTTTGGTATCTACTTTCAACTAAGAATACTAGTGCTTGAGAAGAAATAAAATCAGAACCAAAGTTCTTTTCTTTTCTTGTTCTTTGACTTCTCATAGATTCTTTAGGAACTTCAATTGCCTTTCTTTTATTATTTGAAGAAGCAACAAGATTTAAATTAGTGTTTTGATCTATTGTAGTATTGTTTAAGTTTACTAGAGTATCATTTTGTGTCACTATAGGATGCTCATTATTTTCCATAGTATCATGTGAATTATAATTTGAACACCAATAAATTTTATTTCTATAAACTCAACATCCTTGGATTCTATAATTACATTTGATTCAAAATCTAATAATCTGTATGCTTTTGAGTTTTCAGTATATCCTACAAAGATGCTTTTAATTCCTCTAAGTCCTAATTTTTCTCCTTTAGTATCTAGAACTCTATAGTAGGCTATAGAACCCCATACTCTTAACAAATTTAAGTTTGGCTTTCTTCCTTTCCATAATTCATATGGTGAAACTTTAAATTTCTTTGAAGGTATTTTGTTATAAACAAAACAAGTTGTTAATCAAGCCTCTCCCCATAGATTCATTAGTACTTTTGCTTGTAAAAGCATAGCTTTAATCATATCAACTGATAGATGTTATTTTTATTTTATAGTATTTTTAATATAGTTTTTATTAGGATCTTTAGTATTTTTAATTACTTTAATTAGCTTTTATTTAGTTTTATTTATGTTTTTGTTTAAAGCTTCTTTGAATCACATTTCACTTGATCTTGGATTAGTATTTTTAATTACTTTAATTAGCTTTTATTTAGTTTTATTTATGTTTTTGTTTAAAGCTTCTTTGAATCACATTTCACTTGATCTTGGAAAATTTTATTGCATTTTATAGAAAATCAGCCAAAATACAGAAAAGAGTGTTCCTAAGCAAAGGCTAGCACGCCTAAGCCATGCCAGATAGCATGCCCGTGCTTAATGCCTGACTTCAATTAGGCCGAAAACGATAACTCTAGCCCATGCTGCTTGCACGGACCAGCATGAGATGCTTTGCTGACGTGCCAATCAAGTTTAAATCCTATTTAGATGTTTGGAGAGTCCAAATTGAGAAGAAATACAAAGCCTAAACAGTTTCCTATTTCGAAAAGATTTCTTACTCAATAGAGATTCACTTTCCTAAACGAACATGAAGATATTCCAGAAAGTCTATATAAAGAGAGAGACTAGCCATGAGAGAGACTTAGCCATGATCGAGTGTGGAATCCATTTCATTGGTTATATTCCATCTCTTGTTCTATTATTTCTACAATAATTTTCTCCTTTAACAAAACTTTAAGCAATCAAGTTGGAGAATCAAGATTCAGAGGAAGCGTTCAACCTATCGTTGGACTAGTTTTTATTTCTAAACCCGTCTTTTTGTTTAATTAATTCTTTATGGGATTTTTAGCAAGTTAATTGAGTTTTATTTAATTACTAATGTTCGAACTAAACTCTCAACTAGGTAATTTGACGTAGCTTTAATTTCGATTTCAATTTATAATATTAGATTTGCTTTTTTCCTTGTTCATGATAATAATTTATTATTGACTTAATGCTTTCCCAGGCAATGTTTCTCCCCTGGATTGATGTTATTTCATTAATCATATTGGGAGAAAGGGTTTTTGATATGAAATAGGTAATAAATTACAGAGAATAAATAACTTGACGCGGAGCTATATGGTTTAACTCATGAGGGGTTTTCTATATGTTAAATGACCTTAGGATAATTGAATTCATAAACAAATCATAGAAACTTCATGATTTAATTCAAATGTTTTGACTGCACTATTGAAAAATAGGTTGATTTTAAGTCGGGTTAATAGCTAACAATAAATCGGGAGAGCTTGTTAGTAACCTTAGGGTTGTTTTCTCCTACTTGAACAATTAAACTTGATTAATGAACTAATAGAATAGGCTGGATGGAATTAAATGAAATCAAATTCCCTAGTAGCTTAATCCCCTGATTTCTTTTCACCTAAATTTTGTGTTTAATCTCTTTTACTTTGAATTTTATTTACTTTACAGCGAATTCCTTTCATCATCGTCTAAATAATAATAGGTTAACATAATTTTGGTAATTGAGAAACAATCCCTATGGATACGATACTTTCTTACTCTATATTACTTGTTGCGATTTCGTACACTTGCGAAAACCGCTGTCAAGTTTTTTCCCTAATAGTTTTTAATCCTTGATTTCTTTTCATCAAATTGTCTTGCTTGATTTCTTTTTATTCTCTTTTATTTCTTTTAATTTAATTTCTTAAAAAAATTCTCCTTATTTTTGTTTAAATAATAGTAGGTTAACACAATTTTGGTACTTGGTATACGATCCTCGTGGGAACGATACTCTACTCACTCTTTATTACTTGTTTACGATTTTGTGCACTTGCGAAAAAACTTATCATCAACCAATGTTCTATTTTTTCTTTCTGCTAATCCGTTTTGTTATGGGATAATATGGTGCACTTGCTTGGTGAATCAAGCCATTTTCTTCACAAAATATAGAAAATTCATTGGAAAAATATTCACCTCCTCTATCACTTCTTAGAAATTTAATTTTCTTTTCCAATTAATTTTCTAATAATAGTCTGTAACTTTTAAACTTATCAAATGCTTGATCTTTTGTTCTCATTAAATAAACATATGTAAATCTAGAATGATCATCTATGAATGTAATGAAATATCTATTTCCACTCTGTTAAGTGACCATTTAATTCACATATATCATAATATACAAGTCCAAGTAATTATGTTATTCTTTTAATTTTTGAAAATGATTTCTCAGCCATCTTTGCTTGTATGCATATTTCACATTTTTTATCATGCAAATTTCACATTTCACATATATCATATTTCACATTTTTTATCATGTTTAGACATAAATATGATTGATCTAAAATTAACATGAGCTAATCTTACAAGCCATAAATCAGAAGAAGACTCAATAATACAAACAAAAACATCAATTTTATTAATGGATAATTTGAACATGCCATCACAAGAGTATCATTGTTCTACAAACACACCATTCTTAGAAAATATTACTTTTTCTGCCTTTATTATAGCCTTGAGTCCTTTCTTACTCAATATATTGCAGAAATTAGATTCTTTCTAACATCAAGGACATGAAAAACATTTAACAAGGTTAATTTCTTTCTAGAAGTAAACTTTAGTTTTACTATTCCTTTTCCATGAACCTTGACAGTATCTTGATTTCCCATTAGTACTTTGTTATCATTTCCTGCAACTTGATAAGTTTTTAAAAAAATTTTGTTGTTGCAAATGTGAACAGTAGCACCAGAATCAAACCATCAATCTGTCGATTTCTCACTTGCTGCCATATAGCATTCAGTAACCATAGCAACAATATCTGAGAAATATCTTGCTCAACAATGTTTGCTTTATTCTATCCAAATTTATCTTCTGCTTTAACCTTCTTCCAAAATCTGCATTCTTTCTTAAAATGTCCCTTTTTGCCACAATGAAAACAACTTTTATTTTTCTTATTGTTAGAAGAATTACCTTCATATTTTCTTTTCTTTACAAACTTATTTTCAGAATTGCTTGTTTTTCTAGACTCAACAATATTCACTTTTGAATTTGAGACTAAAGCATATTTTTTATCACGAGTTCTTGTTTCTTCTTCTATTCTAACGTGCTTTATTAATTGATCAATAGTGAATTCCTTAAAAGTATGCAATAATTTCTTTTTGTAATCATTCTAAGTGGTTGGTAATTTTGCAATCGCAGTAGCTACTTGAAGTGATTCAAAAACATCAATTTTAAAAGTCTTTAAGTCTAGACACTAACACAAGCAATTCATCAACTGGATCCATAATAGATTTTCCATTTATCATCTGAAATTCAAAGAATTTCATATTCAGAAATCTGTTTGTGCCTTGTTTTTCAAAAGTGTATTTATTTTCCAAGGCCAGTCAGATTTCTAGTGGTGACTTAATAAGACAAAATAAATCATACGGTCTATCAGAGAGAGAGAGAGAGAGAGAGAGAGTTTAGAATAAAACATCTGCAGCGAACCTCATCTTTCTCACGTTTCTTGCGAGTTGCTTTCAGTTCTTCAGAATCTTTATCAGTTGGTTATGGAATTATAGGAACATCCGTACTCCGCAGATAAGCAATTCCCAATCCTATAAGAAAGAACAACAACCTATCTTTCCTGCGAGTGAAATTGGTTCCATCAGAAAGATCCAATTTAGCATGTTAGATTTGAACATCTTACATCCAATAGCCTCTATAGTGTAAAAAAAAAAAAAAAAAAAATTCTTTAATTCCTTAAGATTGTTAGAAATAAATGATACAGACTGTGGAAAAATAGAAAATTGCTCTAATAGTGTATTCACTATCCTTAAGGAATTAAGGCCTCAACTATTTTGTACTATGGGTTATTTGCAGTATTCTTCCAGAGGTTTACAAAACAGTATTGAACACAAGAAAATTCAAAAAAAAATGATCGTATGGGTTGTAGAAAAATTTTTTTATAATTGTAAGGGAACTTAATTACAAACTATTTTCAACTGGCACTTAGTAATTTTGTTTTATTTAAAATTAGTAACTGATAAAAACAACTATTACTTGTATTAATTAATTAATTTCGAATTTAAATAAAAAAATAATTTTTAAAATTAATTAAATAATAATAATAATAATAATAATAATAATAATAATAATAATAACAATAATAAAGTTGGAAAAATAAAATATTAATAAATTAATTATTTTAGGCCCAAGGCCCAAGTGCCCATTCTTTTGAAGTAAATATTTAAACTAGTCAAATTTTGGTTTCATCCATATTTTCCCACCATCTATTTTATAAACACCAGTAACCTTTTGTATATTTTTCATGTAATCTACTAACTACACTAACAGAAATTTGCTACAAATATTCCTATAAATAATTACATTAAACTCGGGTGGGAACACGGTGAGATCAGCAGTGCTAAGTTCAACGGCCAAACTTTTAGCACGATGAAGGTACTGTGAGATACTCCAGTCATTTTTCTTTAATTCATGCAGTTCAATATGAAGCTGCCATTGTGATTTTGAGAGGTAGAGCCAAAGCAATTGGCTAAAGCTTGCCACACTTAATGGGAGGAGGTAAGTCTAATGACGTAAGGAAAAACTTCTTCCGTCAAGGATGCAAGGAGTCAGGACTGAAAGTGGGTTTTCTAGGAGAGAGTTTTTTGGTGTAAAATGGAGAAAGAATGAGATGTTGAGATTGGGTTAGAAGTCATAGGAACTAGGGTTGTTTGACTAGCTGCAATAATTTGACTATTGGTAGGAGAATTGGCCGAGGTTTTAATACCATATAAAGGAAATAATATGGGTAATTGCCCCTCCCTTCATGTATTTTTAGTGGGGATCACAGTTAAAGCTCTTAATTACGGTTAGATATTTTTGGTTTCGTAACTTTTAAAGAGGAACAAAGAAATCATTATCTCCAAGGAAGAGTGACGCATTTAATGATTTTAGGGAACAATCACCAACATCCTTCTCCAATATCTTTAGATCTGCACTTGTGGCATGTTTTTTATCCTCATATTTTGAACTGTATTAGATTGTAAATCAATTTTTCCTTAAGCTTACATTGTCTTCTGACGAAATGGAAAGATGGGTAAACAAGCTGCATAACCAGATTATAAAATTGTCATGTTATTTCCATGATCTCACTGCTGTTGAAATTTAAAGCTCAATCCAACAAATTTCCTATGCATGATGAGACATTAGATGTTGATTAGTTAGAGGGAAACAAAAAAAAGTAATACAAAATTTGAATATTTATGAAAAAAAAATAAATCGGTCAAGGAAACTTACTGTTGTAAATCCCTTTAACAGGTAATTAGACCTTTTTGTTTTACTACTCACTCGCTTTAAAGGCATTTAACAACACACCTTCATTTCAACTTGAAAGGGATGCAAAGTTAACAAATTTTACAACTAATTTTTTATTGGGCCCGGTTAAAAAGTTCAAAATATTTACTCAAAAAAGTTCAATATTGAGGTTCACCTCATTCTGGGCCTCAAACTAAAAACTGCTTATTTCTGAAATATTCAGTATAGATGTGGGCTCCAATCCATAGGCCCTTTAGTTTGTGAACATTCCAGATGAAAATTAATAAATGATCCAACGGTGGCGATGGAAGAGAAGGCGCACACAGAAGAGAAACGTCATTGTTTACTGCCTTCTTTCTCAGCATCAACAAGAATCAATTTGATTCGGTTCCTGACTTGCTTCCAAAGAAATATGTGCTTTGTTAAATTGAAAAGGTTGTAGAATACAGAGAAAGAAACAAGATGGTGCTATGGGAGATCGCATTGGGAACTGCGTATTTCTTGGGCCTGAGACGGACTTACAGGCTCGCTTTGAAGATTCAACGTAAGCTCATATCCTCTAAACGTTCTAAGATCCGTCACTTTCTTCAAAGGTATGGATTATGGGTTCTCATTTTCCATTTCCTTTCTTGAATGCTTATGCTTTGTTTGTTTGTTTGTTTGTTTGTTTTTGCTGTTACAGTAAGTTTAAATGTAGAATCTTCTCATTTTGATTGTGTTATAAGACATATTATTAACTGATTAGAGATTTTCATTTGGATATGTACTTACTGCTCTGAATCTTGATATAGTTTTGGTTATCTCCGATAGAAAGATAGGTTGGTTAAACAAGACCCTTTTGGCTTGATCCTCTGACCCAGTGATCTTTTTTATGTTTGATTTATTAATTTTTATTATATGGGAAACTTATCTAATATCTTTGTGAATTTGTGTCATTTAGGAACAGTTACATTGTTGAACTTTATCAAAGTACATTTACTTTTGGGATAATTGCAAAATTCCACTGACATTAGTACTTGTATTCCTCTATAAATTGGAGGCTTTAATCATGAAATAAAATAAGCAGAATTATTACCAACTACATTGAGATCTAGACTCTCTCTAACGAGTCCAAGGTTAGAGCTCCCTTTAACAAGCCTAAGGTTAGAGCTCCCTTTTAATGTACTCCGAATTTTCTGCAACAATAGGTCGAGGAAAGAATTGTGGTAAAACAAAAGCTTTAGCTTTTGAATCACATTTTACTCTTAATAGACCTATGACACGATCTTGAGTGCGTGAACACAACAGGATCCTTTCTCCATTCAGATTTAGATAGAAGTGTGTTTAATTTATAAATTTTATTCTTAAAATTTTAAATGCCTGAAATTCTTGATGATTCGAGATTTGGGGACATTATAGAGACGATTGTTTTATTTTCAGCATTCCCTAGGTTCTTAAATGTAATAGGACAAGGTACATTAAGGGGATTTATTATTATTTATGACTGGATATATCTTCTTGGATTTTATAACTTATAGTTTACGAACTTATTTGGATGACCAAAGGTGTAGAGAATTCTTTTTCAATGTTACCTCAGGAGAGTTTTATGGAAGTTCTTAATTTTGGAAGTAGTTTACTGATTTCTTCATAAAAAACAGAAGGAAGTACTAGTCGTTACTAACGAAATTGTAATAGACTTAACATAGAATAAATAACTGGTATCAAAATTAAAGTGCTATATTTTGTCTTGTACAGACTTTTCTGACCATGTTTAGATTTTGATTGCATACCATTGTTGCTGATAAAAGCATATTTGGATGACCACTAGGCTTGGGAAGTTCTCAGTATTATCCTTCGTAATGCTAAAATTTTGTTTGTAATTGCCTCTTTATCTTACATGTTATAGTACAGTTATTCCTCTGTTATTTAATTAGCAGCACTCCGCACTAACTGCTATGGGTTTTTTGGGGAGGGCAGTGTTGACGATACCTGCAGTCCATTTTTATTATTATTGGATATCTTTGAACTTAAATGGTGTTCTGAACAAATTCATATGAAATGTACTAAAAGGTTTTGATTTGTAAGTGAATTTTTATGTTTGAATTAACTATCGTATTCATTTTAAATAGCTAGCTTTCCTAGTTTGTACTAGGAACTTGTTATCTTTAGTAGTATCTTTAGTAGCATCCTTGTTACTCTTATTATCTTGACTAGTTTTAGACTAAATCCTCCCAATTTGGGTAGAATTTAGTCTAAACATAACTGATTCAATAGAAGTAAAAATGTGGAATTCATCAAGCTCTTAATAGTCATTAGTGTAATAAAGGCTTAACTTGTTTCTTCCAATATCATAGGCGAACACGTGATGTTTTTGATGTTGCACTCAAGGTTCACCGGAATATACAACAGAGAGATATAGAAGTTGGTCGGAATGTTGGTAACTGGATTCTGCGATGGCTGGACAGAATGAAACCTTCTGCTCAGATCCGTGGTCCCTCTGAGATGATACCCCCAAATGGTGCTGGCTCAAATACAAACATGACAAAGCAGGAAACTAAGTCTTCCCTCCTGAAAACTCCTGGGAGTAACCACACTTCCAGAAGCCATGAGTCCAATCGGCATCTCTTCACCTCATCGAGGAATCTGTGGTCAAATTCTTTTCCTACAATTGGAATGATGATGCGGTCAACAAGACCTGCTGGAACTATTACCCAGTATAGACACTTGTGTATCAGCAGGCCAGAAATGGCAAATCCAAGCTACAACATTGGCAGAGCATGGAGTTTTGAAGGAGTTGTTAGGAAAGACATAATGCAGTATATAGTGAAACATTAATGTGGGCAGATAGTTTTCTGTTGGTTTCTTTTGTGGATGGTGTTGGATTTTTGGGATCAAACCTTGCTAGAAGTTGACTTTGTTAGTATGAGAGAGCAGTGTCTTTGAGCTGAAAGTGATGGGTGAATCTTTTTCTTTCTTAGTTTTATTGTTCTCTCATTTGCAATATCTTGAAATTATAGATGCTTTTATCATTATTAAGGTATCTGATTGGTTAGGATTAGTTAGACGTATTCAAATTGGATTAGTGATCGATTTCTAGGTTTTGTTGTAAATTTAATTTTAAATATGTAGATCAATTTAAACTGAAGTTAAAGATAGGGTATTTATCATTGTTATAAGAACCTTTGTATTAAAAAATAATGGTAGTTTCAATTATAGCTCTTATGGAGGTATAAAATAATCTTTCACCATTTTCACAATGTACGAGACAAATGTGTATGATCGGATCTATCATGTAAAAATCGATTTTACGGTGTAGATGCTTATGACCTCTTCTTTTATGACTTGCTGCAATGGCTCTGCTAATATGACGGCTTTTGCTAATATTATGTTGTCCATGAATCAATTTATTTCTTATATTTACATTTGGATTTTACTCTACTGTCTAAACAAATTTTATGAACTTTGTAAATATAAGACTTGTTATAAGGAAAGAATTATTATATTTTGAGTAACCAAATTTTCTTGAAAGTAAAATTACTTATCAAGCAACTCAAAATTTCTTAAAATAATTTAAATCTAATTAATTTAATTTTTTCGTGTATAATATAATATATCATAAATTATATATTTTACTAAAATATGAGAAACTAATATTAGCTTCCATATTTTTGTCAATTGAAATAATAAATTTTTATTATTGCATTAGTTTAAAAAAAAACAGTAAAAAATATATAATTTTAGATAGATGACTCATAAAAAGGAATAGTCAAACCAACCCAATTGTCTGGTCAATCTCAGAGAAAATAATAAATTTTTATTATTGCATTAGTTTAAAAAAAAACAGTAAAAAATATATAATTTTAGATAGATGACTCATAAAAAGGAATAGTCAAACCAACCCAATTGTCTGGTCAATCTCAGAGATTTTATCCGTCCGCAAACTGGAGATGAACGACCATCACGGTCCCGACCACCAATGAATTTTTCACTATGAAGATTAAGTCTGTTGCTAATGCAATATTGCATATTGAGAAATCTATTTTCTCGTCATTATTCCAATGGAGTTCATATAAATTAGGCAATAACAACACAAATCAACTAAAAAAGAATTAATTTTCAAAATAAATTATTTAAAAGTGTAGTAAATAAATATTGAAAATAAAAATATATTAAATAAATAAATGAATGAAATAAAGTGAAAATAAGATACAACGTGAGAAAATTTTCTCAAAATGAGGATTAGTTTGACTTACTATGTTTTGAATTTATATTATAGAATAATATATATTATAAATAGATAGTTGATATCGTTTGTTGTTTTTTTTTTTTTTTAACTTTTGGCTAATGTCTGATGAAAGCATATAATTAATTTGATGGTTTCTTTTTTTTTTTTTTTTTTTTTTTTTTGAGAATAACAGTTTTTTCAAAACATGTTATATAATATACTACCTCCTGTTCCATAATATTGTAACATTTGGAATTTCACAATCCTTAAGAAAATCACTAATTTGTCTAAATTTACAAAATTATTGGAGTAAGTTGACTATATACTTTAATTTAATATTAATTCTCTAAAGAAAACTATTTAAATTGGAAGTAACATAATTATTGATCAATATCAGGGTAACATGGACAAAAAAAGATTTATTAGTCATTGAAACAATAAATGTGACAAGTATTAATGGAAACGGAGGGTAGTATATAATTTGTTAATAATATTTTTAAGTGAGATTTTTTTTATTTTCATTTTATATCAATAATAAATTTTATAAATATAATTTCTTGATAAATAATAGATAAATTATATTTATTTTTTATAAATATAGTTGCTTGTAAGAAAATAATTATAAATTAATTATAATTAATTAATAAAAAATTTTAAATTAAAAATTTATTAAAAATAATAATAAATATATTATATTATTATCATCATATTTAATATGTACCTAAAATAGTGTAGGAAAACGATGCATGGAATGATTCGTTCCAAATCACGATAATAAAATAATGTTAAAAGTGCAAAGCGGGGTCATCGGATAACGAAATCAAAGAGGTATACAATAGGTATACGATTGAGATGCATTAAAAGAAATGGAGGACAAAAAAGTAATTGCAGCGTGTGGGATGAGCTGGAAAAATACATGATTTCAGCAAAGCTTCAGGAAAGGGGGGAAATCACTTGAAAAGGGGGCTGTGATTAATACATCACAATTCAGCTTCCAATTTTTCTTCGGTTGTGCGGGGGAATATTCAAGGCTAGAGGTATAAATGAGTCGAGCTGACTTACGAATTATTTGAATTCGGTTCGAAAAGCTCAGCTCGAATCGAACTTGGGCTCGAGCCTATTCATTTAGCAAACGACCTGGCTCGAATCTAATGATGTTCAGCTCGAAAGTCTGTTGAGCCTTATCGAGCTTTTATATATACATATATATAATATTATTTTAGATTACTCGAGCCTCGAGCTTAAAATTTTGTGAGTTAAACTCGAGTCTCAAGTCGAGCTCGAGCCTAAATTTTCAGGCTCATTGATTTTTGAGCCGAACTAAATTTTATCGAGCCGAGCTTCGAGCTTGGCAGGTTCAACTCGAGTCGGCTCATCTAAATCCTCTATCCATGCCATATATTAGTTCTAATTTATGGACTTATATAATAATAATAATAATAATAATAATAATAACAATAACAATAATAATAATCTATAAAACTATATAATTTGTAATATAATCTATAATATTATCACCTCAATTTTGCAATTTTTGCACACTGAATTTATTCATATTACTATATATATCACAATTTATTCATATTATTATATATATAGTATTACTATTACAATTTATTCGTATATCAATATACGTAGTATTACTATTACAATTTATTCATGTGTCTATATATATTATATATATATATTATATATATATATAGTATGTCTTTAGTTATATATAGTATTAGTAATATCTATCGTAATATATATAAAGATGGAAAAATTTTGGTGATGCTATTACTACTATTATCGATTATTATGTATAATTTTATTGACCATAAAACCTAGATTCGATCTACCCATTAGGTGAAATAACCCAAAAATAAAATTTCATAGATTTTTCATTTAAAAATTTAATTTTTAATTTAAAATAATTGAATTATACAATAAAATTTAAAAGAAAATATTTTATTATTGTTAAACCAGATCCGTAAATTAGTTGGAATCCTCATACCGGATGAAAAACCTTTAAATCAAATGAAAACTAGGCTAAATCGCTGAGTTGGACCAAACTGGTTCGAATTGAACCGGAATGGTTTAGAAACCCTAGACTTCTTTTCTTTTTCTTTCTTCTCTCTCTAGGTTGCTCAACATATTCTCTCTCGCCCTCTCTCTTTCTCTCTCTCCCTCTCTCTTTCTCTCTCTCTCTCTCTCTCTCCCCTAGTTAGAAAAGAGAGAATTTGAGGGAGAAGAAATTTAAAAGTTAGGTTGAAAGTGACAAATGAGTGTCACTTTTACCTTTTATAAAGAATAATGGGCTTTAAGGCCCAACTTAAGCCTTTAAGCCCGAAGATCCACTTGCTGCATCCAGCTCTCATGCTTAGTCGGTAACCCGTCAACAGCTAGCCGCCTAAGCAGGGGCAACACACCATTGGCCACAAGTAAATCGCGTTGTTTTGCGTGTCGCGACATAATTTCTAATAAAATACACACAAATTCACACTCACGGGAATTCACACACACACACGCACGAATTCGCTTGAGTCCACGTGAAATCACGCATTTTTATGCACAATCACCCATATTTATGCTAAAATAACGTGCCACACGCGCATGCTTTTCCGAGCCTAATCACAAAATTTCTAACCATAATTGACCGGAGAGCCTCTTCCCTTGTATTGCAAGAGTTGTTATGGAGGTACTTCTCCCGAGCGGAGCATTTTAGAACCTAATCCGTCCGAAGTGGCACATCCCTTAAGCCACTTTGGGTGGTGCACCTCCCGAAGTTGAGCTCTCCTTAAGCCATCCGAAGTGGCGCACCTCCCAAAGTGGAAGTTTCCCTAAGCCGTCCGAAGTGGCGCACCTCCCGAAGTGCAGTTTTTCCTAAGTCGTCTGAAGTGGCGCATCTCCCAAAGTGGATCTTTCTCAAAGTCATCTGAAGTGGCGCACCTCCCGAAGTGGAGCTTTCTCAAAGCTGTCTGAAGTGGCGCACCTCCCGAAATGGCGCATCTCCCCAACTGGAGCATTCCCCAAGTCGTCCGAAGTGGCCCACCTCCCAAAGTAGAGCATTTTAGAAACCGCAGCGTTCGAAATGTCGTACTCATTCATCCGTTGAAGCCGTCTGAAGTGGTGCGCCCCTAAAGCCGTCCTGTGTGGCTCATTTCATTCCATCTCTCACCATCCGAAGGATAACCTCCTGAAGTGGAGCATTTCAAAAATCGGGTCGACTGAAATGTGGTACTCATTCATTCGTTGAAGTCGTCCAAAGTAGCGCACCCCTGAAGCCGTCTTGTCTGGCGCATTTCATTCCGCCTCTCACCATGCGAGGGACAACCTCCCGAAGTGGAGCATTTCAGAAATCGGGTCGACCGAAGTGTCGTAATCATTCATCCGTTGAAGCCGTCCGAAGTGGCGCACCCCTGAGGCCGTCCTATGTGGCATATTTCATTCCACCTCTCACCGTCCGAAGGTTAATCTCCCGAAATGGAGCATTTCAAAAATCGGGTTGATCAAAGTATCGTACTCATTCATCCGTTGAAGTTATCTAAACTGGCGCACCCCTGAAGCTGTCCTATGTGGTGCATCTCATTTCGCTTCTCCCCTTCGGAAAGGTCAATCTTCCGAAGTGGAGCATTATCAACTTAAAGCCCCCAACTGGCGCAAGATAGTCGCAGAAGTCGTTAAAAGCCACCCTGACGCAATTGGCCACCGTCAAATGCCGTAATGGTACTGGTTGATCGAAATATTACCGGTTAAAAGCCACCCTGACGCAATTCGCCACCGTCAAATGCCGTAATGGTACTGGTTTATCGAAATATCACCAGTTAAAAGCCACCCTGAAGGTGTAGAAGTCGTCAAAAGCCACCCTGAAGCAATTCACCCACCGTCAAATGCCGTAATGATACTGGGCTGATCGAAGTATCCCTAGTTAAAGCTGGCCGTGTGGTGCATCACATTCCGCCTTTCACCACTGGAAGGACAACCTCCCAAAGTTGCCAAGATGGTGCACTTCATCCACTGAAGCCGTGCATTTCACACAAACCAGGTAAGTATTTTCTTACTTACGTGTCTACTTTACATTTTGATGATATTTTTCTTGAAAAAAAAAATATTATCAAAGTGGGGGCAAACTATAGACGCTTAAATTTTGCCCTAAAAGGTTCAGTGATGATTCACCGTTTTTTTACATAAAATTGGATCCGGATTTCCGATCACCTTGTTTTTTGGACCAATGGTCCGTGTCTAAGATTATTGATGTGTTTAACCACTTTTATCTTTTCGGGTTACCAGGCATTTCGTGACGAAACCGTGCCTTGGAAGCGCGTCGGGTTCGCCTGACATACTTTCCATTGCACCACCTCATTTTGCGTGCCACCTGGTCTGATTTTATAAAAGTGGGCTGGGTCCCGTTGCAGGGTTCAACATTGGCTTTTTGCCACATCAACCCTAAAATGGGGCCACCCACCCTCGTTTGCCTATAAATAGGCATTGAGAGGTGTGTAAAGGGGACTCTTTTTGAAAATAAGGGGAAGCTCTTGCATTTTAAAAACTCAACCATATAATTGATTAAGATAACTTTCCTTCAAAAAAGTAGTTTTGAAATTGATTAAGATATTGTGAAGCAGTTCTAATCAATAGCTGATATTTACAAAGTCTTTTTATTTTCTGCTTAGAGCTTTGTGAGGAAGTTCTAATCTCAATAACTTACTCTCACAAATGCATTCTATTTCCGCTACAACAGAATTCTGATTTTGCTTTTGAAAGTTAAATTTTTAGTTTTAGAAAATCCAATTCAACCCCCCTCTTGGGTTGTGCATACATATATGGGACCCACAAATATAACCAATCAAATTGGCTATAGGACATATAACTAACAATCTCCCACTTGCACTAAAGCCAATTACCCATGTGTTTTATCCTATGGCATCAATATATCCATTAATCTTAGTTCATTAGTTTCTCCATAACTGAAAAATATTCTTACTTATTTTTAAATACTTAAGGATAGTCTTAGTTCATTTAGTTCATTAGTTTCTCCATAACTGAAAAATATTCTTACTTATTTTTAAATACTTAAGGATAGTTTTAACAGCAGTCCAGTGACTTTCATCCGGATCAGATTGATATATAAGTAGGTATCCTATTTTGGATTCCTCCATGCTAAATTATTTTAGCATTTTATCAATATATGTGGATTGAGATAATCCTAGGAGCCTATCGAATCTATCCTTATAGATTTTAGAGTAGTAGAATGTAATTTCCTATTATTAATATGTTATTAACATACAAAATAAGAAATATCATTCCACTCCCACTGACCTTCTTATACACACAAAGATCATTCACATTTTTAATGTAATCAAACTATTTGATTATTTCATTAAAACGGATGTTCTCATTCCACAAAGGCTTGCTTAAGTCTACTAATGGACTTTTGCAGTCTGCATGCTATATTAGGAAATTCTTTTGATTCAAAAATCATTAGATTTGCTATTTAAGAATGCAATTTTGACATCAATATGATAAATTTCTAAACATAATACGCTGCAATTGCAAGTAAATGTCGAACATTTCTCTTTATATTTGTTAGGTTCGAGTCTCCACAAGAAGGTCCAACCTTTGTAGGAGCACGACTCATCCTATCAAATTTACGCTGTGGTTCTTTAACCAATGTATTTTAACTATTAATCTAATGTAACAATCTTTTGTTCTAGTTCCATTTTTAATGTATATTTGAGGTTCTTGAACTTTTTCTTTTGTTCTAGTTCCATTTTTAATGTATATTTGAGGTTCTTGAACTTTTACAAGTTCTACCAGCTAGCTCCCACTGCTTCCTTTAAGGATAAATACCTTTTCTAGAAAGGTAGCATGTTTTGAGATAAATATTTTTCTCTCAACAAGATGGTTGAAATAATATCCAATAATTTTTTTTTAGATATCCCACAAACTTACATTTATCTGATTTAGCTCATAGCTTATCAAATCTCAAATGCTTCACATAAGTGTGTTGGCCCACATCTTATATGAATTTTATTAACATATTTGGATGGAACTCAATTTAGAAGGTAGATCACATT
The DNA here is from genome assembly GCF_014843425.1 of Jatropha curcas. The sequence goes on along the minus strand of NW_023591472.1, from coordinate 10,163 downwards.
ATTAAGGCATATCCTCAAAAGGATGAAAATAATTCTGCAAGACTCATCATGGATTGTACTATATCTAATAAGATACAATTCACATTTTATAATAGATAATCTCAAAACGCTTAGCTTAAGTATTTTTTGCGTCGATCGGATCCAAGTGTTTTAATACTTTTAGTTAGTTTCTCAACTTCAATTTTGAATTCCTTGAATTTTTCAAAAAAAAAAAAAAAATTCAGATTTGTGTTTCGTTACATATACACACAACCATATCTAGTATAGTCATCAGTAAATATAATAAAACATTCACATCCACCTATGGCTTGGAAAATAATTGGTCCACATATATCTGAATGTAATAGGTCCAATAATTCTTTTGACCTTTCACCTTTTCACGTAAAAGGTGTTTTAACTGTTTTACTCATTAAACAGAATTCACAAGTTTCATATGCTTCATAATCAAAAAGGTTCAAAGTAACCTTCTTTATGCAACTTAATGATTTTTGTTTCTCTAATGTGAACATGTCTATGATGCTAAAGGTAAGATAAGTTTTATTATCTATTTTAAACTTCTTACAGTTTATGTTGATGAGGAGTCAATCAATATAAACATTATATAAATCATCTATATTGATTTCAGTTCCATAAAAAATATCTTTATTATTACAGTTCATAAAAAATATCTTTATTATTAAAAAGAACACTATTAATTCTCACTTAAATAAATTTGATGCCATTATTCAAACTTAACACGAAACTGAAAAAACAATGTTTCTACGTAAGCACTAAATAAAATAACAATTTATTTAATTCTAATACTAAGCCAAAATATGTTTCTACAGCTAAGTAAGCTTGCTCCAACAGGCTTATACGTAGGGTCCATCTTGGCCTCAAATTTTCTACTTTTCTTTAGTTTTCCTGCATGTTATTAATATGACAATCATATTAGGTATCTAATACCTAAGAACTAAAAATAGAAGGATTAATTTCAATCATAAACATACCTGAAGTAGAAGCTTCTGCAAGCTTCTTTGCTTTCACAGTTGTAAGATATTCCTTACAGTTCCTCCTCTAGTGGCCATCTTTGCCACAGTGGTGGCACGTACCCTTTTCTACAGTCACACCTCCATTAGGCTTCAGTGCCTTCTTATTCTGCTTCTTCTTGGGCTTATTCTTAGCCTTAGAAGACTGAACTAGAAGGATATAGGAGTTGTATCCTTCTTAAGGGCTCCTTCAGCAGTGGTAAGCATGTTAAAATTAAAAATGAAATGTGAATAGCTGGGTGGTAAGGACTATGAAACTAAGTCAATACTCAGCTCATGGTCCATGAAATGTGAATAGCTGGGTGGTAAGGACTATGAAACTAAGTCAATACTCAGCTCATGGTCCATGGCAATGCCCAATTGGCCCAATTTTTCAATATAGCCAATCATCTTCAGAACGTGAACACAAACTGAAGAGCCTTCTACCATCTTACAACGGAACAATTCCTTAGAGCTCTCATACCTATCAGACCTACCTTGGGAGTCAAACAGCTCCCTGAGATGCAAGATAATGATGCGAGAATCTATTTTCTCATGTTGCTTTTGAAGTTTAGAACTCATGCTGGCTAACATCACACATGTTGCTTGCTTGTCATCATCAGTATGACGAATGAAGTTATTCCTTTCTTCTTCAATAGCATTATCAGCGGGAATATCAGGTTTGTTCTTATCAAGGACATATAACCTCTTCTCTTGCTTGAGATCCATTCTCAGATTGCGATACCACTCAATAAATTTTGGTCCAGTCAGTTTATTAGCATCTAGTATGCTACGCAGACATAGGTTATTACTCATTATGATAATTGATCTACAAATATAGAGATTTCAAATATTAATATCATACAATACTAAATTAAATAAGGTCTTTAATTTTAATTTAAGTCTCCCACTATTTTATTCAAATTAATAGTCTTTCTATTAATTCGGGAAATCCAGCGTTTAGATCTCCTAGTAGGCTAAGATCCCAATTAACCCATATAATCTTGGATTTTCCCGACAAGTTATATTGAATCAATTTATGTAGATTACATAGCTTATCAATCACATCTTTATGTGACTCTCAGATCAATTAGGTGACAACTCTTTGTCTAAACATATCAATTACGTTTCGCCTAACCTTTGCCCTAATCTTATTTGATAATGAGTTTGCTCATCCAAATCAAATAAATTAGTTAAGTAAAATCATTGTTCAAGATATTTGATAGCATTAAACATGTTCGATTACAATCAACCTTGGGTTTGCCCAACTAGTCAATTGTAAGGGAGCTTTGGTTTTCATGCTATAACAATGGGTTGGTTTTCAGCTAAAAACAATGCTATAACAATGGGTGGCAATCAATCATATCTTAATATATACTTAAAATTTTAATAAGGAATTTATTAATTAAATTTTAATCGCAAGTTTCATGCTTTGGCATGATGGTCATATCATATATCATACATACATAATATACACCCTTAACATGTCATTCTAATCGGATGATTATGGACATTTCTAAAACTATTATGGACATTTCTAAAACTAATTCCCTTAGATCATTAAGGAAATTAGATGGCAAAAAAATCCTAGGTAGCAACTTCTTAGATCTTCATAAGTCCCAATAGTAGCTTCTTGGCTCGGATTCTTCAATGCTCCATGTAATTTCTTCAATTCTCCTTTTCTTCTTAGGTTACAAAACAATATCCTATTTACATATTCTAATTATCTAACTACAACATAATTGAATGAAATAAATAAGAAATTTTACAACCCAAAATAAAAGAGAATCGGGACATGTAGGCCCTATTTAAAGTTACATAAACTATTCAATCAAATATAATAAAGCCAATCACATAGATTTTTCTAATGTCCATGATCATCCATCATGCATAATCATATTATAAATACTATTTAATATTAAATTAATTATTGATCTTACGTGCTGAAGTTAAAATTTTAAAAATTAAAATTTCATATTTGATGTTTTTCAAAATCAATTTATGAATAAAACAATTTTATTCATATATCAAATCTTATGAAAAATAATTTTAGAATAAAATTATTTTATAAATTAATTTTACTAACTCTAATCATATTAGAATTAACAAACAATTAAACCAGTCAATTTATTTTCTAATCTAATTAGGAATTAATTTACTAAATAATTTTGTTACAGACTAAACTCTTTTAATAGGAATTAATTTACTAAATAATTTTATTACGGACTAAACTCTTTTAATTTTCTTTTCTAACTAAATTAGAAAATATTCTAAAATCAATTTTAATTTGCTAAAAATTAATTTTAATGCCCCTTATAATTTAATTAATTCCAAATTAATAAAATATCCAATTAAAATTAATTTGAAAACTTAATTGAAACAAATTAAAACAGATTTGGATCTAACTGAATAACTGGAAAACAGTCAGGGACCAAAACAAACTTTTGTATCATTTTCTTCCAAAACCAAAAATGTTCCATCGCACCACCATACCCAACCACCGACGATGCCTGCTCGGCCAGGGCACGGTCCAACGGTGGTCGCATCACCATGGACAGTTGAAACGATTCGAAATTATATTTTCGAAAATTCATTATTTAAAAATTTAATTATTATTCATTAGCCAATGGTACTATAAAAGTTATCATTTTTAAGAATCGAATAGTTAACGCTATCTGAATTTATTTAACCAATTAATTGTAAATATATATTTTATATAGTTGAAGCAAACTTTAACCAATGAAAGCTAATAGAAAACCAATTGAAAAATCAAAAATCACATAAAAATCATGATTTGAACCGAACCAAATCTGATTTGAAACCAATCATTTGCAAAAACCTAAGCAAGATTATTCTAGAAACCCATCTTTCCCCTTTAGCACCGACTTCAGACCTTCCCCTAACGTTTATTTTCGTTTTCCCGATCGCCTGAGACTAGCACCACCTCCTTCAGCCGCCACAATCCCCTTGCCGCTCTCTCTCTCTCTCTCTCTCTCTCTCTCTCTCTCTCTCTCTCTTCTTTGTTGTCTCGGGCTAGCGCGACTAGCGCAGTTTTCGCAGGAACCTGCAAGTTCGTGATCGGAAAATCGCGCCTCCTCTACGACTTTCCGGCGACTCCAGTTCCAGCTGTTGGCGACAAAGCTACGATCCCTCCCTTTCTCGCTCTCTCTCTTCTGTTTCGACTGGAGCAGCAACACGAGGAGCTGCTTTCGCAATCTGTTGCGTTGGGACAGTCAACTCGTTGCTTCTCTACAGCTTTCCGGCGAAACCAGTCAAGGGCTTCCGGATTACAACTTCTAACGCCTCTAGCGACCTCATCGGCCACGATCCTCACCAGCTCAGGCCAAGCTAACACCGGTAGAATAGGATTTGGGGCAGTAGTGCAAATTCCGATCATTTTACTCGGAAAAATTTAATTTCCATTGAGAATTGCTACAGCGTAAGCAAAATTTTTAATCTTTCTGAGACTGGTTTAAGAGCTTTTATCAAAATGGAGGATTTGAAATTATAATTCAAATTATTGCAGAATTACATACCTTAGTCCCATGATTCTAGTATTTAAATTTTGAGAAACAAATTGATGCTTCAATTTAAGGTAATTGCTAGCTAATCTTATGTATAGAATTTAGCATAAACAAGATCAGTTTAGTCTAGATATAGGCATAGCCTAAATATAACAGCTATTATTGTTACTAATACTTGAGCTAATGTTAGTTATTATTCAATAATATTATTCTTGCTAGATAAACAATTATGTTAGTTATTAAATTCAATAATATTATTCTTTGCTAGATAAACCAATTTGACTGTGGTTTTTGTTTTTTTTTTTTTTTTAACTTTTTTTAACTAAATCTAGAATTGGTATTTTGATGACAAATAGAGGAAAAAATTTATGGAACTTTAGTTGAATTATATTTAAGTATGGTATGAGTTATTTGTGCATAGTAAATAAGGCTAAGTTAAGGAACATATTTAAATATCTTATGTTCTTTTAATAAGTTAATATGAAATGGATAAGTATATATTCGATGTTTTCATATTTGTTGGTTTTGGTATCTATTTAAGTTGTGAATTGGGTTGCTTGAAGATGCATTTATTAAATTATAAGTTAATGGGACCATGGTTTCTTAGTGACTAATAAAAAATTGTTGTAAATGATTAAAGGATGGTTAATGATGTTATTGAGACAAATTGAAAGTTATTTAATTTGTAAATTAATGATGGAAGTTAAGTTTATGTAAAACGGTTGTATTAGTTGAATGTTGATGTTGAGGTTAAAAGGAGGATGTGAACTTGATTAATTGATTGTCCGAGAGAGGGGCTGTGTAGATTGAGTTAATATTGTTTATGACATTATTGATATTTAAACAGGTAGATAGTCCAATTTTCAAGGGAGATGCTGCCGAAATTTCACTAGAATCTAGTCTAGTTATAGTAATTAGATTAGTAGATAACTTATTAGATTAAGTCTTTATTTCTTTATTAAATGAGTCTTATCTGATTTAATTCTTCCTTGCATTCTTAAATTTCTTAAATTTGATTTAGAGCTTCTTCTATTCTCTATCACTGTGAGTAATAATAAATAGCGCATATCATAATTGCATACGCATATCATTTATTTTACAAAGAAATGTATATATATATATAGAAATGTATAATATATATAAATTAATATATTATATAATATATATATATATATATAAAGAATAACTAAGTATTTATTTTTATATGTATCTATTATTTTTATTTATTAATTATTATATTAATTATACTTTTTGTTTTGTGTATTAAAGGAATAAAGAAATAACTAAGTATTTATTTTTATATGTATACTATTATTTTATTTATTATTATTATATTATTATACTTTTATGTTTGTGTATTAAGGATTGGTTCGGCGTATTATGTTGAATTAATTGTTTGATTACTTGTGCTGTGAAAATTATTGTGCCTTGTTTTTATGGAATTGAGATTAAGTGGGTTATCATGGGTTTGTGAGGGCAGTCTACGATATCGTCGGCCATGTATAGGGAGATTTGCGCCCGTGTGTGCATCTGATGATATATAATATAAAAACTCACAGTGTGGCCGGCTGTTGGTATGGAAAAGAAAAGAGAGTATAAAAAAAAGTAGAGGCTGGTCAAGTGAGGATTAGACCGGTCGAGCATACATGGGGATCGGCTCATTATTGCACACGTTTGGGAGGGCGAGCCATGCGTGAGGACGACACGTCAGGGGTTTCGGTGACGCCACTGACCAACTTCAACTTATTTGATTACTTGAAGGTGTAATGTCATGACCAACTCTAGTCATCAGAGGAATTGTCAACTTTGGATCAGTTGAATCCATCCCATACTTTAGTGATTGCTGGTAAAGGTTCTTTGGAGAAACCAGAAGACCAAGGAAGCTACGTGGAAAAGTGAAGATATTAGGAGACAACATCCTTAATTGTTTATTTCAGGTGAATTTCGAGGAAGAAATTCTTTAAGGGGGGAGAGCTGTAACGCCCTATTTTTCTTGTGTTTGAAATAGTAGTTTACTGGTCTATGAATAGTATCACCGATCTGTGAATAGTACAATCGGTCCGAAAATCGGTACTATTTTGGTCCGGAAAAATTTCTATATATGTTTTATATTTTATTTAACATTTTTGGAGGATGCATGTATGATTTTTATAGGTAGAAAGTAAGGAATGAATAGTTTTGGATAATCTAGATAATTAGTGAAAAGTGAATTATGGTTTTATATTAATTAAGAAAATTTGAGGAATTATTTTTATGGAGTAAATTTGAGAATTTTGTGAAGATAAATAATAGTTTGAAGGAATTTAATTGGAAAATATTTTTATCCATTAGATTAGATTATCGTTGATTTAATCTTAGCCATTCAATTGTGGTCAAAGACCAAAACACCCTTTGATTACTTTATATAAGTCAACTCAATTATTTGGGCAACACTTTTTTTCTTCTTCTTCCTCTCCATTTTAACGTTAACTTCCTCTTCTTCTCCTCTTTGTTTTCCTTCTTCTCTTTGTTTTCCTTCTTCTCTTTGTTTTCTTCAACTTCTACTTGCTAATCCACCAAATTTACTCCATTTAACTTGAGTTAAGTAAGTAGCCTTAGAAAATTAAGCTAGAGAAGTGATTTTTGGTGACTAATTTCAAGAAATTTGGAGAGTTACCACTTGAGCCAAGTAAGTGTTATGATGATTAACTTCATCATTTTTGGATTTAGATTCTTCTTTTAGCATAAACATGTTTAATCATGTTCCAATTTCTTCTTTTATTTGCTTTCTTTGTTTTGATTTTGAGTTTTTTTTCATGTAGAGGTTGGAGAGCCTTTTATCAAAGACAAAAGGCAAAACTAAAGCTGAAGTAGCTTGAATTTAAGCTTACTAAAGCTTGTGTTAAGGTTAGTGTTCATAAATACACGATACCACACTGTCACGCCCAACTCTAATTACCAGAGGAATTGTTCGCTTTGGATCAAGCTGAGTCCATCCCATACTGTATTGGCATGTCCATACAGTTTTGTCCCGCAGGTGAAATGAGAAACTTCTCAGGACGTCACCTATCCTAGGATTTCTGTTAAGCGAGCACACTTAACCCTGAAGTTCTTCAAACTCTTCAGCCATTCCACCAAAAGGCGCCTCTAATAATTAGTTTTCTCCTTTTTGATATATGATTCGATTCATTCCTGTGTCTTACATTCCAATACCTATAGCTAGCCTGCCATCCTAGAAGCTCGCCAGGACCTTAACTCTACCTGCCCTTTTAGGATTGCTTTGCCAGGTCGGGATGTCACAGGCCCACCAGCTTCCGCGTTGTTCGTCCTCGAACCATACATCTATTGAAGGGGTTCCGGCTCTGATACCAACTATCATGCTCGACTCTAATTACTAGAGGAATTGTCCGCTTTGGATCAAGCCAAATCCATCCCATACCGGATTGACAAGATCCGCACGGTTTTGTCCCGCAGGTCAGCCCCCTTTGGCTCCCAGTCCCACTGTATCACTACGACCTCTACCTCTGCCTCTCGGAACAAAGGGAGCTGACCTCCCAACCCGTGGAGCTGAACTAGTCAAAGTCATAGGGCAGTCTTGAATCATATGTTCTGTAAACTCACCTTGGAAACATGCCCTAAAATACCTTCTACAAATCCTAGGATGCCTCTTACCACACTGTACACATGTCGGAACATCGATCCATGCAGCACTTCCACCACTAGCAATAGACGTGGTCTGTGAAGCTGATCTACTACAAGTGCCCTGACCGTGCCTCTGAACCGGTCTAGACCGAGACTGTTGTGCACCTCTATGTCTCTTACTGTTTGACTGAGCCCTAGAAGTCTGACTAGATATTACTTCTTGAAACCTCTTTTGTTGACCTCACTGTCTCCTAGCCTATTACATGTTGCCTTCACTAGGGAAGACAATGATGTATGAGGTTGAGCAACCAGATGCATTATGTATTCATCATGCAAGCCTTTCCTGAAGCGCTTGCACCTGTCCAACTCAATAGGAATCATCTCTGCAGCGTACCTACTCAATCGGATGAAAACTCACATTCTGACACAGTCATCCTGCCTTACTTAAGCTCCAGAAACTCTATCTTACGCTGATCAATATAAAGTTCTCCAATGTATTTCTGTCTGAACTCAGAAAGAAAGAAATTTCAAGTCCTCTGCTCAACACTAACTGTCCGTGATACTGTCTCCCACCACTGATAAGCTTCCTCCTTCAATAAGGAAGTGGCATAAACCAAACTATCTCGAGGTGAGCACTGCATCTGCTCCAATATCCTCTCTAAAGATTGAAGCCAATACTCTGCCGCTAAAGCCATATCATCCTTTCTACCCATGAACTCAACAACTCTATATTTCCTCCTTCCAAATATCCTCTTTTCTAGATTGAAGCCAATACTCTGCCCTGCATCTGCTCCAATATCCTCTCTAAAGATTGAAGCCAATACTCTGCCGCTAAAGCCATATCATCCTTTCTACCCATGAACTCAACAACTCTATATTTCCTCAATTTCTCAATAGGGTGACGAACTGGAACGGGGGCTGGAGCAACTAGAGCCTGGGGAATAGCTCCGGCTGCCTGCCTCAGAGCAGCAACCAACTGCTAAACAGCTCCGGCTGCCCCACCTCAAGGCGTGCTCCGCATCAGAACCAATAGCATCACTAGTGGCATCACCAACAGGAATATTGGCATTAGGAGGGACATAACTATCTACCTCCTCATCAGAAAGACGTTGAGAAATCATGTAACTCCTACAAAGACCAAAAGGTTTGCATCAGAGAGAAGTTTCAAATCAAACAAACCAATATGGCATGTATTTAACTTAAATTACTCGTACTCTCACTTCAAAACAGATAAATTCCTATATATACGCATAGTCCTAGAACCGCCTAAACCAGGCTCTGATATCAACTATCACGCTCGACTCTAATCACCAGAGGAATTGTCCGCTGCGGATGCTGCCAATCCAGTATGGGATGGATTTGGCTTGAACCAAAGCGGATAATTTCTCTGGTGATTAGAGTCGGGCATGACAGTTTTAAAATGCTAATGAGGATGTATGAAGTTAAGAAGTTAGAGACGTGTAGTTGTGTTGTGTTGATAATTTGGAGTAATGGGAGTTTGGAGTTGAATTTGGGAGCATTTTGATATGGACATTTTTTGTGAGCCAAGTTCTTAAGGTAAACTCTTGCAGTTTTTCTGTAGCATCTTTCCAAATTGTTTTTCATAAAATAAATATACATTTTAATAACAAAATATCATTTGCTAAATTTATGAATACTAAGTCACTTCTAATTCATAATATGATTATATAATCTTTATGTCAGTTAGGATGATGTTTTCGGCACCGAATGTGGCACCTGCCGTCGGGTCTCTCGGGATTGGGCGGTGGGTGTTACATCCATCCTAGGATTTCTGTTAAGCAAGCACGCTTAACCCTAGAGTTCTTTCAACTCTCCAGCCATCCCACCAAAACGCGCCTCTGATAATTCGTTTCCCCCTTTTTGATATATGATTCGATTCATTCTTGTGTCCCACATTCAACTACCCGTAGCTCGCCTGCCATCCTAGAAGCTCGCTAGGACCTTAACTTTACCCGCCCTCTTAGGATCGCTTTACCGGGTCGGGATGTCA
>NW_023591471.1:363826-392947 GCF_014843425.1 Jatropha curcas | reverse complement strand
TATGTATAAGTTCAAAGCAATTCAATGGGCTTCTGTGGGCGGAGTCTTTAATGTGTGCTTAGTTTGCTTACCTTAATGCATCTATACACACGTGTCCCCACAATCAGTGAAATCCAATTTGAGTAAGATTCCAACCTTGTTCACTAACTTCAAAAACCCTTATCTTTTGGATATGTGACCCTAACAATACTCTTTGATGTCTCCATCTGAGATAATGCAAATACAGAAACCATTCATTATGCTGCACTACATTTTAATACCTATGTGTCCTTTCGAACATTAAACAGGGGAGTTTCAATAAAATTTCTAGTGCATCAAGATTTTTTATTTGCTGAGGAAACGATAGGCAAAGAGCTATCAGCATTCAAGAGTGAGCGCCAGAGAACTATTGAATATACGGTAGAGTGTGTATTAATGAAACAAACACGCATTGCTAACAAATCTTAAAATCTGGAAACCAACATGTTATGTGCCAAGCCTCCCTACAGAAGGACTAGATTTCGTAATCACATTCAGGAACATAGAGGACACTTTCTCAAGATCCAGATAACAACCAGGTGTCCCAGGGATCAATCGTATAAAGGTCTCCGGAATTCAGTTTCTATTCGTTGCTTCGTTGTCTGCTTTCCGATTGAAATAGGTAACTTTTCAAGGTTTCGCTTTATGGGTTGGGATGTAAAGAAACATTCCCATTAGTTTTAATATGGAAGACACGCTGAGCATGTGCAGTATAGTGTGCACCTAGAAGCGTGAACCGAACGTGTAGGTTTATTATTTCAGGCACTTCAATAAAGATTGATTCAAAACACATACTGGACGAAGAATTCGAACAGTATACCTTTCCTTTCAAAACCAATCTTCCTTTTGCTAGGACGAGTCTTCTTGAAGTGGACCATTTCTCCTACAGGAGTAGCACTTTCAAAATTCCTTATAGATTTGGCCTCTCATTAACCTTCCTATGGTGGCACGTGTCCTTTTCTTGCCTCTTCTTCCCTGATTTTATTTTGCTTGCTGCCTGGCTCCATTATGAAAAGTGAGATTTTGATGGAGTGTTTCCTTCAATTTCTTTAATCTCCTTCCTCTTGTATCAACATGGCCTTTGATGTTTTCTGACATGATCTCCATTTTTCCTTAAGGGTGTTGTAAATTCACCTGGAACTGACCAAACTCAAGAGGAAGTGAGGTTAATAAAGCAAATTGGAACTAAAAAGGATTCACTACATCCATTTCCCCATTGCATTTCAGTTTGGGCTGCCCAAATTCTGCCATGCCAGTCACATGATCCAGAATGGATTGTGACCAATCAAACTTCCTTGGTCGTCAGCCTCATTCATCAACGGATCCTACGATGGACTTGTCAGCTTATGTCCATTTGAGTAAATTTCCTAAATTTTTCATTGCGATTGTACTCTTTAGTCATTGGTCTGTCTCTGGGCATTGATGGACTAAACATTTATCAATAAGCATTGTGTCATCCTCATTAATTTCAAGCTTAAGCCTGTTAGACCGCTCCCAAGGCCTTTCATTAATGAGGACTGTCAGCTCAGTGCTCGGCCTCTCTTTTAATGGCTGCTGGGCTTTTTCAGAGGACTAATGCCATATCCAGGTCCAGGAAACTCCTAATCTTGATTAATGGATTTGTTCGGACCCAATCAGCATAGTCAATCCATTGAACTTACATCACCCAGTGCTCATAGCAAAACATGTTAAAGGAAGCATTGCAACATTACACATATACTCATACGTTAATGCTTTTGAGTAACCATAAAATGGATTCAAACAAATAACAACTTTAATTATGCATCTAGATTCCACCTTTTGACGGTCAATATTTAAATGCATAGCTTTAATCAATAATTGATTGCCAATGAAGAAAAAATACTTTAATAAGACTTGTCATTGTGGAAAGCAAACTTGCGGAGCCTTTATGCAAGTCAGAGGGAGAAAGCACGCCAGTTGCTCATTGCAGCACCGCCCGGTGCTCGCCTTTTCTTGGCAATCCCAGTTACCCTTTTTTTTTTATTCCCATTCAAGGACTAGTTCAATACATGCTCCGATACACGATATGCATATTATCTCTTGGATATACATTCATATTAAAATCGTACAATGATAAGTCTTCTTTACAATGCCATTGATCATAATTAATGGTCTACCTCTTGGGTAACCCTAACAACATTATAATCAAGGAGGCTCAATTTGCTTCCAATTTTACTTTCTATGTCAGTATAATGGATCAACACAAAATCATGGAACAATTGAAAAACTGCATAATCAATGGTCTAAAACAATCCAAACAAGGCCACTTTTTGGTGGAACTAACAAGTTTCCATTCAATTAACATTGATTTTATGCAAAACTTTTATGAGATTAAATTAATATCTCAAAACTTTAACGGAACAATAACCCCAATAATTATTGTCATAACCATTCCTCTCATAAATAATAACAAAATAATTTATTAAGCATAAAGAAAACAAAACAGTTTTCAAATTTCTATAATTTTGGCTTCGCTCTTTACCATATAAATTCAATTATTCACAATACGAAATTTAATTTTCATTAAATTACAGCCAAACAAAACGCTACAAACAAATCGTAGAACAGTGTACAGGCTCATGATACACATGTTTACAAAGTAATCTTTTAATATACACATGTTAAATAATCTTTAATATAGCCCAGATCTATTGTTCATAGAATTTGTTTGGCAAGAATATACAATAATCGGAAGCATACCTTGATCCATAACGGCAGATCTATGTTATGGGTTACCTCATTGGGGCAATTCGATTGTCACTGTAATAGCAGATCTACGTTTCTTTACTCTGGCCTTTTGTCCGTAAGTGCTCTCTTAATGGTCAGAGAATAATAAACAGCTGCGAGAGTTTCTTTTATGAGCTCTCTCAAACAAACTATCTCCGTATGTGTTTGAGGGAGCCGTCACACTCTCTTGTTTCTGTGTTAATGTGTTTAACCCTAATCTATTGATCCTTTATCCTTTTATAAGGCAGAGGAAGGGTATTAAAACCCTAACTGGCTCTTATCCATTAAGCCAATAAACCATCAATCTTGGGCCACGTTAATTAGAACCAAGCACTTTAATCACTATTGATTCCTTTATCTTTTATAAGGCAGAGGAAGGGTATTAAAACCCTAACTGGCTCTTATCCATTAAGCCCAATAACCATCATCTTGGGCCACCGTAATTAGAACCAGCACTTTAATCACATGGGCCACATACAGATTATTAAAATAATCTAACACATGTAGCATAAATCTTAAGGTCAACATCTTATAAATTCAAAATCAAGAAATTAGAAGATGAAAAAGAGGGATTTGAGTACTGACCTCCAAAATTAAGTTATAAGAACTTAAACTTCACCAAATCAAACTTTATCTTTGCCTTTGTCCAACCTTAATGTCTCTTTAGGTTCTAAACGAAGAAAATGACAAAGAACAACTCAAAAACCCATAACTAAACCCATAAATGCATGCCAATCTCATGATAAACTAAACCCCTATTAAAAAATCAAAAATAAAAACACATAGAACATGAAAACATAATTCTAACTTATCTTGAAAACCTTTTGAACTATTACCTTAAATCTCCTCCTATGGCAGGAATTAGGTGCAAGACATTTAGAGCTTAAGTATTTAAAGTCTTCATATGTAGTTCTTAAGAAAGATCAAAGAAGAAAATGGAGTTCTTGCTCCTTTTGTGGTTCGGCCATAAAGAGAAAAAAGAGAGAAAGAAAGAGAGGAAGAAGAAAGAAAGAGAAAATGCAATGCAAACCAAGGAATAAGATTTTGACTTTTCAGCAACTTCCCCTGAAGTTGTTAAATTAAGGGCTAAAATTAAATGCCACCCTTCTAATCCAAAGGCCACATAACTTTTAAATTCTATTTAATAAACCCAATCTCTACACTTCTTAATTCTAATAAAACCCCTAAAACACTATTCACCTATAATCTTATTTCTTATGCAAAAATCACAACTTGGGTTTTACTATTCATAACCACTAATAATAAGTCTAAATCAACTCCATAAATGTTAATTATGACTAATATCATCCTCGATTAGATAAAATATCATTTTTCTCCTTGATGGTACTATACACAGCCCGTTTATGCTACTATTCATAATCCGAGATTTTTGAGATGTTATAAAGTGCCTCCAAGCTAAGTTCTCATCCTATGCTTTAAGTGAGTCCAAAACTAATTACCTCCAAGCTAAGCGCCACCCAGTGCTTTACGTGAGCCTCAAGACTAAGTACCTCTAACCTAAGCACTTGCCTTATGCTCTATGGAAGCCTCAAGGCTAAGTGCCTTCGAGCTAAGCTCTTTCGCAACACTCTGAATATGCCCCAATGTTAAATGTCTCTGAGCTAAAGACTTGCATATGCCATAAGTGAGCCCAAAGCTAAGTGCCTTAGAGCTAAGTGCTTGCTTTATGCTATAAATGAGCCCAAGGCTGAGTGACTCTAAGCTAAGCGCTTGCCCAAATGTTGTAAGTGAACTTGAAGGCTAAGTGCTTTAAAATCCCTTTTCAAAAAGATCGTCATTTAGGATTAATAAATGGATTTAATAAAAGAAAACCACTTTACAAAATAAAATCAACCAAGCCCATTCCGATTCGATTCTTTCCTCCCATGGAAAAATCCATGAGTCCTTAGAATGCAGACAATCTAAAGAAGGCATATTGTATTTCCACCCAATAAAATGTAAAATAACTTTATATTTAATAACAAAGGGACCTCAGGTTTTTCACTTAATGCATCATGTCTTGCCAAGGTAAGAAAGACATGATGCATTAAGTTTTTCCTAAAGGATCTTACTTAAAAACTTTTAGCACTCTTTCTAGTTCGCCAAAACGGACCTAAGCGGTCCTTTAACAAAGTCCATCAGTTCAGACATATGTAGTTCGCCAAAAC
This sequence comes from Jatropha curcas, assembly GCF_014843425.1. The sequence goes on along the minus strand of NW_023591471.1, from coordinate 388,013 downwards.
GAACCTAACTGATCCTTTGCCTAAGTCCATCAATTCAAACATACGTAGTTCGCCAAAACGCACCTAAGTAGTCCTTTAACTAAGTCCATCAGTTCGGATATACCTAAGCATTCCTTTATCTAAGTCCATCAGTTCGGACATACGTAGTTCGTCAAAATGGACCTAAGCGATCTTTTAACTAAATCCATCAGCTCGGACATACACAATTCACCAAAAAGGACCTTTATTCTTCAAGGTTCGAAATTTAATTAAAAAAAAAAAGGAAAGTAATTCTCACATTGACATAATAAAAAGAAATACTACTAAAAGTAAGAGAAGAGAATGCAACCTGTAGAATAAAAATTGTCTCCATTAGCATAAAAAAGAAGAGTATTACAAAAGGTTTTATGCACAAGGCTAAGTACAAGAAAGATCTCCTACAGCTAAGTACAAAACAAGCAACTCCTAAGGCTAGCTAAACATCTTGCCCTGAAGGCACATCTCCAACAGTGCCTCGCCTTTCAGAAGAAATGGGGTGAATATCTGCTCATGTTTCGGTATCCACCCGCTGTGAAGGCAAGCCATCCACGATGGGATCTTCTTGTAAGGTATCACCTCTAGTCTCTTCAGCGCCCTCTTTTTCTTCCCCTTCCTGTTCATCATCGGGGTATATGTCATGTAACTTATACTTAGCCTTTGTATATGTTGCTGAAAGTTGTGAAGCAATGGAATCAACTTATCTGTTCGCAAATGAGGCTTCCCATCAACCAAAATATTTTTTGGAGCCCTAAAATGAACTAAAGTTTTCATAACCTAAGATAAAAGCAAATATAAGAAAATAAATAAATTTGAGAATCGACTACAATGACAAAATTGTCATAAAATTGAGCAAATATAAGAAATAAAGTAAATTTTTGAGAATCGACCTACAATGACAAATGTCATAATTTGAGTCAAAGTTTGTCTTATTATATCTTTGCTAGCCTAATGTAAACCTTCCCATCAACCAAAATATTTTTTGGAGCCCTAAAATGAACTAAAGTTTTCATAACCTAAGATAAAAGCAAATATAAGAAAATAAATAAATTTGAGAATCGACTACAATGACAAAATTGTCATAAAATTGAGTCAAAGTTTGTCTTATTATATCTTTGCTAGCCTAAGTAAACTTATTTTCTATAAAAAAAGGATATAGTTAATTCACACTAAAATGCAACACAAGTCCTTGTCCGGATCCCCAGCCTCCAACTCAATTATAATTTTGGTTCCAAAAGCTCAATCACGCCTTTGCCAAATCTTCTGCTATTGTTCGTTCCAGATCTTTGTTCTTAGCCAACAAATCTCAATTCTCCTCCTTTAACTTTTCAAGCTCGGTAGCACTAACATCAATATCTGGTTTGTGTCGAGCCTCCTACTCCCTTAAGTAACTTCAGCACTTTTTAATGCATCCTCCATCTCGTTTTTCTTTACTTCCATCTCTGTATAACCTCCTTTTAACTTAGTTATCCGAGAAAAGTGCAAATTGTTAGCATTCAGAGCCTGGAACAGACACTGATTGACAAAGTCTTTCCTCGCTATGTCATCCATATGATCAAAATAGCGAACATCGACAGGAAAAAGACAGTGGCGAGCCATCTCTTAGCTAGGCCCGTCCTCTTGGAGACTGCAGTCCACCCCATACTTTTTCATAAAGTAACCGCGGATGTCCAAAACCTCACCAACTCTGGAAGGAATGAGAGGAGGGATATGAATAAGCATTTCCCTCTGCCTGTTCCGATGAGGCTCAATTGTAAGACTCGAGGGGGTAAGCTCGGAATGGGAAGTCCCTAAGACATGTTCAACCTCAGTCGGCTAACGATCTAGCATCGCTGAAGGTACTTCCTTTTTCGAACTATCAGCCACAGTTTTCCTCTTCATCGCCTAGGTCACTTTGGCCATCTTGGAACTCTTTGCTTTCTTAGGAGCCATACCTACACAAAGGTAAAAAGGAAAAATTTAAAAATGTTACTGTAAAGAACCAAGGTGTAATGCGACTAAGAATAAAATTTACCAGTAGGGGAAAGGTTAGGCCTCATAGGTCCACTAGAAGGGCAATCGGATAACCCTCAGCTATCACCTGCCTTAGGTTAATAAACCTTAGTGACCTAGCATTTATTAACTCCACACATATCCGATCATAGGGGGTTGGTGAGCTAGAAGATGGCAAAATGGATCTTCAGACCACCGGTTCGGCACTCTGAACTCTCCTAGTCATTTAACAATAAAATGTTTAGATTTCTAGTTCTTCAATGAAGAAATCTTAGAACTCTTAGAAAAGACATTGCATTCTCTCTGCACTTAAAGGAAACACTGATCGTCATTGGGGCGAATAGAGAAGTGATAATGCTCCCAAACTGCCAAAGTAGTTAAAGTATGTCCATCTTGGCAAGCCAACAATGTTATGCCACATAAGAACCTCAAACCATTAGGGTGTAACTGACTAATGATGAGGTTGTAATCATTAAAAATGATCTCAGAGGCTTTGACAAAGGAAATCGAACCCCAGATCAAAAACTTTCCTCATACATCATGATAGAGTCTTCATCCAATGGCTCGATTACCCTCATATTCTCTGAAGGTCTAATCAATTTGTACTCTAGCGCAATATTATACATAAAACATATATCCAGTAGCTCGCCTTCGTCAATATCAGAGGGTACATCGGTGATCCTAACGTTCTCCTTTTTACCTTTGGCCTCACTCACCCCGAGTCTATATCTTCAATATTCTCATCTCCGGATTGATCAAGTGATACTTGAACATCCTCATTACCAAAAGAACCCATAATCCCAACCAATGAAAATGAAAAAAAAGAGAGAGACAAACGTGAAAGCTTACTTGGACGAGTTAGAGAGAGATGCTCTGACAATCAGGAAATGAGAAGTGAAGCAAATGGATAGGGGAGGAGCCTTATATAGGCAAGCGAGGTACCGAAGAGTTATCACATTAAATGAAGCAACTCTTAAAGTACCCCTCGATTGACGAACCAAAGCTTCATTTTCCACGAGATAAAGTTGTCCTTTCCTGACAACCTTCACAAAATAACACAATAAAACATTACTAAATAATAATAATAATATATAAACACTACATTTGGACATAAAATGACCAAATAACTAACAAGGAGAATACTATTAATATACAATAATAAAATCCATTAAAGAATAATATAAAAGGAAATTAGACTCCTAAATATACTCTAACTAGTAGATAATATAGGACTCTTAATCCTCACCCTCACATAGTTATCTTTTACCCCAATATAAATACTCTAAATTTACACCAAAATGGGGAACAATTCACAATTTACTCACTACTCAATTTTTTTGAGAGCTTAACATATACAATCATTCAGTTCAAGGTAAATCACAATCCAATGCATGAATTGATCATAAACAAGAAATATGCAATTAGTTCTTTTCAAATACTTAGCCGAAACTTACCAAACAACATGATAAATCCCTTAACTTCCCTATATATATCAATCATAGCCCAGCACCAAATTGACTATAATTACTAAATGAATTAGTATTAAGCAATCCTTTTCAATTTATTAAAAGCTTTAGGGACAGAAGTGCTTAAGCTTGAACAATAATTTGTGAAGCATGAATCGTTTAATTCACCCTACTATTTCTATAAGTTGTTATTAAAAATTTGGCACATAATCCTTAAAACCTATTTGCTATAGTCATTCAATCTTACACAACAATTACGAATTATAAAGATGGATTAGCAATTAATATTATCAAACAATTAACTAATAAGCCTTCTTAGTAAATCATTTAATAAGTTAAACATAAGGAATACAAGAAACAGTAGATACTCAATTAAGAAATAATTTAGATTAAGAATCTGGTCTCACAATTCGAGCACATGAATTTCGAATCCCTTGAATTGAATTGGAAGATTAGCCACTTTTGTTCATGGCTTATAATCCCCAAAATAGCACGAAGAAGAAAAATAAAACAGACTACTCTCTCCATGAATGATCTGTACTTAAATAAAAAGAAAAATCTCTCCCAAAAAATATTGAGATAACAACTATCCATTAGTTCATGAAAAGAATATTTGAATCGATGAGGTAAATTTTTCTATTGATTTCACAGCCATTTTTGAACAGTTTCCTTATCAATTCCACCTCTGATCCCTTTATAGAAAATGTTGCTCTGCATCTCAACTTTCTAACGAGCTTGACCTTGTATAAATCCAAGATGTACAGCCAAAGTTATGGGCTAAAAAACCTATTTCTAACATAAAATTCAGCCTGAGTCTAACTTTACAATCCGACTTTATTGTTGCTTTTGACTCACAAAACTTTGTTGTTTCACTTCTATCTCTTCATAAAAGTTGTAGAAATATGTCTTAACTTTCAATGGTCATGTAGCACAATATTTAGATATGTAGAGCTCCAGAAAATCCTAAATTACATAGCAAAGATCAAAAATACAAAAATGCTAGAAATTACTCAAGTTAAAGCATTTATTCACAAAACTCACATCAATTATACCTAATTAATGAATAAATACTAATAATTCAAAATTAGGTATAAAGTTAGCAGCAAAATACTACGTATAATTAGACAAAAATATATATAATATGCTCTCATCACAAGGACCAATACAAATATTTGGTAAGGATCCTAATTAGGGTTACTAATCTTCCTAAATTCTGAACCACCACCGAGCGTCTTTTTTGGTTAGCGGCAGTTTTCTTTTGATCCATTTATGTCGTTTTTCTTTATTTTATTTAGTTTTTCTTTCTAATAATTTTCGAACCTATGGTCGTTTGGAATAAAATTTTAATAGTTGATCGATCTTGAGCATTTTTTTGTACCTTTTTACTAGGGTTATTTCATAGAGTTATTCCTAGTTATTAAGGAGTTTTTATGTGGATCTTTTATTTCTTTGACAGTTCGAAATACAAGATGGATTGTTGATTGCTTATGGTTGGAGGCTTCAAATCTTCAAGTGCGGGTAAGTTTTTTTTAACTAATGGAGCCTAGTAGTATAGTCTATTCCTCCATTAAAATTTGGTATATTAAAATCTTCTACGGTATCAAGTTTCCAAAAAAATAATTTTTGAAACAATATTGTGGAAAGTTTCTTTTGTCGTCCTATTTGAAAATGGATCAGTTTTTACTCAGAAGATTAACCTCTTCTGCCGACATCAAAAGATTTTAATTTTCTATATTTGTATTTCTTATTTCTAAAGAAATATTATAATTTATTCAATTTATATTCATTACTAATGAATTGTCTATGTTAAAAAAAAAAAAAAAAAAAAAAAATGGAATCAGTTTTTACTCAAGAAGATACCTCTTCTGCCGACATGCAAAAAGATTTTAATTTTCTATATTTGTATTTCTTATTTCCTAAAAGAATACTTAGTATATTTATTCAATTGTATATTCATTACTAATGAATTGGTCTATGTTTAAAAAAAAAAAAAAAAAAAAAAAAAAATCTTCCTCGATTGACACCTTGCTTTGCAAGTAAAGACTATATGTAAACGTAATTAACTCCCAAAGAAAGAGGGATTCAACCCTCAACATGCAATCCTTACTCTAAATAGACTATAATTTTTAGAGATTATCATTATTTTTTTACTTTTCTTTCTAATAAGAAAATTCTTTCCGTCAATATTTTCTTGAAATATTTCCTATACAAAATAACGTTCTTTTCAAACAAAGTCTTAATTGTTAGTGCAATTGGTAAAAATGAATGTCCTCTTTGTCATCTAATTTTACTAGAAATAGTATGGAGTTTTACTTTATATGAGTAGAATAGAATTTTTTTTTTTTTTTTTTTTTTTTTTTTTATCAATTTTACCTGGAGAGGAAGTAATAGGTAAGGATGTCCGAATTTGAATCCGTGACATTTTGTATCCAAAACAGACCTGCTCCCGACTTGTGCTATATCTTTTTCAATTAGTTTACGATATTATTCTAAAAAATATTGATTTTATTTTCCACATATTTATTTAATTTTCTCCATTACATTTTTTTTCTCATACTTTATATGTATATATTATGAATGCTTGAGGAAAAATAAAGGGCATATTTTCTTTTTTTAAATTTTAAAAAAAGAAAAATCTTATCTTTTAAATTATTATATAATTTAATTTGAATTCAAGAATCCGTGTACAAAATGACTCAGCATGGCCTTTATGTTTACTTTGATTTTTAATTTTTTGTTCAATATTGATATAATATTGGTATATACTTTTGATAGAATGCTCTTATTTGTATAAATTATATAAATATATAAAACTCTCTTTTTGCCCTTTCATTCCAACTAATTCATTCTTTCTACAAAAGGGGAACTCAAAATAAAAGAGAAAACTTTCATAATTTGTTTAGTTGTTTAGTTTTAAAAATCTATTGTAAAATTTTATTTTATTAAAAATACAAAAATAGAGATTCAAAATCAAAATTGAATCAAATAGAGTATCAATATTTTAAATTGAAAGAAATTAAATTTTTATTTATTTTTATTTCTATATTTTTTTCATTTATTTACATATTTATATTTAACATATTTATTCTATTTCCTATTTATATATATTTCTATTTGTATATTCTATATAATTTTACTTATTTTATTTATGCTATATTGTTCTATTTAATTATTTAATCATTTTAATTATATAGCTATATAATTGTTCTAATTTAAATTATTTTATTATATCAATTTTAATTATTATATATAATAATAATAATATATATTTAAAATTTATACTCTTTTAATCCAATTTCAAAAATATCCTTCCCGCACGGCGAAACATTGATCTATTCCACACGTAATTCTACGCCTTTTTTCTCTAGAAGAAGCAAAAAGGGAGGGTGATTGTTCATACGTGTCGCGATGGGAATGAATATGAATTGATTAGTAGTATTATTATTTATATATATATATAAAATTATTATATATATATTATTAATTTAATATTTATATATTTACAATCATTATTTTAAATTCATTTGGTAATATTAGAATGTGGCCGACATCATTGACTCCGATTTAGGTTAAACGTTACTTAATCAGATATGAAGATTTTTCTCGTGCATGAATTCCCAAATATTCTACATAAATGAGATTAATTAAATAAATTCTTAATTCCAGAGAAATTTAGGCCACGATACTTTTTCTCTTAATTATTATTTTATATATACACGTCATTATTTAATTCATTTGTATGGATGTGGCCGACATCATTGACTCGTTAGGTAACTTATTACAGATTGAGATTTTCTCGTGCTGAATTCAAAATTCTACTAATAATTATAAAATAAATTCAACCAGGATGGCCACTCTTTTCTCTTTTAATTTTTCTTTTCAAATAATCTTTTTTGATTGCCTAAATATTAAAATTTATTATTATTCATATCTTTAAATTTTATGATCACTACACTATTATGGTGATTTTATCTAAAATATTTTATTATATGGACAATTATGCAAAAAAAAAAAAATGCAGATTTCCTATCTAACAGAAGGAAAAAAATTGCAGGTGATTAGAGCGAACTTATAGCAAGACTATATAGTCGAACAACGAATAGCCACCAAGTACAGCAAGTAGTCGCTTATGGCACAAATGTTATGTTCTACAACTCAATCAGATACTTGAATCAAAATTATATTTTTTTTATTCTTTGTATAAGTAATTCATTATGAGACTTCCTATACAAAAATATGTAAGCATATTGATATGTACGTTATATCTATATACAGTTTACTCTTAATGAAATTTCTTGTTTGATTTATTTTTAAAAAAATGTCCAAAATCAAATTTACAATCAAATTAAAATTACAAATTGAATTTTAATTTGGAATAAAATTTTGGAATATAAAATATAAAATAAATTGTAATTTTTAAAATACTGAATTATAGAATATAGAAAGGAATAAAAATAGAAAATTACATATTACAATTCATATATTCAACTTTTTTTTTAGAAAACGTTTATTTTTTATTTTTAGTTTTAATGATATAATTTGATAATAAAATATAAATTGAGTCAATTATTTTCAAAATTTAATAGTAAAAAGATCTTATTTCATTCTAAAACTATGTAGATTAATGAAGTACTTTAACCCCCCTAGTAATTAATATATGTTTGAAAATCAAGAATCAAAATAAAAAAATAAATAAAGTACATTTCAGAGAGTCACAATTTGCATTTTTTTTGTTGAGCTTCTTTAATCTTGTCCAGCATCTGGAAAAAGTACTACCATTTTTTTTCATACTTGACAAGAATTTTTTTTTTTTTTTTTTTTTTTTTTTTTTTGACAAAAATTTTTTTTTTTTTTTTTTTCAAATGATCATTTTTGAAACTTCTTAAATTTATTTTTTATTTGAATTTTTTTTGGTATGCTTTTTGCTTTTACTTTCTTATTTCTCTTTCTAATTTCTTGTTTTGGGGTATTATTATATCTATTTCATGGACTACAAAAAAAAATTATTAGAAGACATTCAAAATAGTCTCTATAATAAAAAACAAATTGTCTCTAATATTTTTGGGGACAATTAGCATAGTCTCCTGTGAGCGTTCTCTTATAAGCGTATCTTATTTTATAGGGGATGATTTTTAATAGATAGCTCATTTTTCGATTGATGATTATTATTCCCAATTTAAGAGCGATATATCATCCCTTTTAACGTTAAACAATAAATTGCCTTCAAAAGACGATAACAAAGAGTACAAAAATTGTATCAAAAAATGCGGACAATATCTATCCCCTATATGAGACATCAGTCGTCCGCAAATTTAATGACAATAATTGCCCTTAATATATAAGACGTAAATTGTACCCTTACATGGGACGTCCGTAGTCCCTAAATTTATAATAATTATCCTTAGTATATGAGACATAAATTTTACCCCTTAGATGAGACGTCTATCGTCCTCAAAATTGATCACAAGAATTGTCCTTAGTATATGAGACGTAAGTTATATCTCCTAGATGAGATACCTGTCATCCCCAAAATTGATGACAGTAATTATCATTCGCATACAAGACATAAGTTATACCCCTACATGGGATGTTCGTCGTCCCTAAAATTGATGATAATACTTGTCTTTGGTAAATGAGATGTAACTTGTCCTTTATTATTAGCACAATTATTATCCCAATTTCTATTGAATGATATTTGTATTTGAAATTCGGGCTGTAATATGATATTATTATTATCGCAAATCGTATCCGTATTAAATGCAATATTATTTGTGGTGACTAAATTCGGGCTATTATATATCTTTGCTTCCGTTTCGTTTTTTCATCAATACATTATAAAAATATATATTATAATTTGTAATATATAATATTACTTTCCATAAGTAATTTGCACAATCATCACTTTGAGCAAGAAAAAATCATAAGAAAATCTATAGCATTAAAAAAACTAAATTGTATACAATAGCTCATAATATATAAAACACAAAATTCGCAAATCTCTAACTAAACTATGAATGATGTTTCAACATGATTGATATTAAAAAAAAAAATAAAGTCCGAGTTTTTAAACCAAAATACTAAAATAGTAAACCAAGTATGTCTAAACAATAATCACAATTAAGTCTACATATACCTAATTGTTATTTACACCACGTTAAATGCCTAAAAAAAATAAAAAAAAAATAAAAAATAACGTTATTTTATGAAAGCAAATTCATGCTTTTCAATATAAAACTCATGGATAACAAATGACATATTTAATTTCGTGATTACTTATTGCAAATAATTATTATGCATGTACATTCATAAGTCGAGAATTTGTCGAGCATTCAGATGTTTTATCCATTTTAGAGAATAATTCTTTATTTTAAGGCTCAGAAAATAACCTACCCTTGAAAAATATGTTTCAAGGAAAATATTTTCCAAATGACTTATATTCCGTTGTTTGTTTGCTATATTGAAAATTAGTTTAAAATATTAAAATTTTTAACTCATAAAGCCATAAAATAATAATAATAATAATAATAATAATAATAATAATTTCATATTTTAAAAATTGTATTATTAAATATGGGGAGAATGAAAAAAAAAAAGTAATTTATGAAAGTCGCCAGTGACCAATGGTGGTGGCCGATAGGGGCTCGTGGTGGTGGCTAACAAGGGTTGGTGGTTTTGGCTAGTGGTGGGGGCCAATGGTGAACAATGACCTGTGGTAGTGGTTGATAATTAATAAATTAAAAAATATAAATTATAATAAATTTGCTAATATCCAGAAAATGTTTATTCTCTTGAAAATAAAAAAGTTATTTTCCTTAAAAATGACTTGATTTTCCTGGAAAAATATTTTTCGTTGATTTATTTTGCCTGGACGGCGCCAAACAATGAAAAATTATGAAAAATATTTTTCTACAAGTTATTTTACGGAGACAAACGGATCTTTAAGAGTGCTTCATTTGTCAGCTGAGCTTTCAACTCCGCTATCTCTTACTTCAACTCCTCAACATCTTCTCTTTTTGAATTGGAAACCATCCATCTAGTACTCACTCTATATCATGATCCCCTACCACGAGCATAACTTGATCTTTTCGAAGAAAACCTCTCGCAATACTGCATATTTTCTTCTCACAATACTGCATCTTTGTCGCGAGCATTTTCATCTTCAACAATGGGTCGATTCTCAACTCGTTTTATCTCACCCTAAATTTTTAATGAAGATCAAAGTTAAATTCCTCGAGACATAAGCAAACATTTATTTCAAGAATTACACATACATGAATACACATTGCTTCAATTTCATGCCACTATTGTTCATCCTCCTTATTTATAAACGCATATGTGTGCATCCACAGATTTTATCCAAAGACTTTATGCTCGTGTTTGATAAATATCATATTTATTAGTTTAATTGAGATTGGATGTATGATTCATGAATTTGTGGCTGGTGATAAATGTGATATCGAACACGAGTATATTTATGAAATGCTAAACATTTTATCATATAATCTAACATTATTTAGCTATGTTCCTGAAGCCACAATAAATGATTTGAATGAAAATTATTGAATTATTGGTAGTACCACCAATCTTATGTTAACATAACTAATTAACTTTTTAGATTTTAATTAAATCTCCCAAGAACCAACTGAGTTAATGATGAAATTCTATGCAGAATCATATGTAATTTTGCATCACATTTTCTTACTTTGTTCATAGTATTAACATCCACTTTTGATCTCACAAAACAACTTCAAAAAATATGTTTATTAGTAAGAACTGAATCTCAAGTCTTATTGTGCACCTCGATATTGCTCACAGCTTTCTCTCACTGTTGTGCACCTCATTGGCACCTTTTTTTCCTTTGAATTTTATTTGACTTGTGACAAATACAGTATGCGATTGTATCTTATATGTTCCTATACCATCTCTAATCAAAGAACTCTTATTATCATAATAACGAAATAGCAAGTAATCATTATAGTATTCACCAACTATATTTAAAGAAATCCAATTAGATTACATACATGTGATATGATTCAAAGAGCTTGCTATATATGAATGTTGAAGAGGAACAGCAAAAGGTTATCCTTTTGGCGCAAAGCTTTAGTTAATGTTACTTCTTTTTTCTCCCTTGCAATTTTTTTTTTCTTTTTTTTCGTGCTTTCTTTATTTTTTTCCTTGTGACTTGTGTTTTCTTTTCTTCTTTTTTTTTTTTCAACATTTTTGGTTGCTGCACTTGCATGTTCTCTTTTCTACTTTCATTTGTTTTGGTGCAACTGCGAGTTCTTTTTTTTTTTTTGCCCTTTTATAATGGTTTATACCAGCGGCTTGAAAAAATCTCCTTTGGTTAGACTATACTTATTGTAAAATCCTATTTTTAAAAGAAATAAATTATTAAAATTCCTCCTTAAATTAAAATTGTCCCCTAAGCCTAATTGAAATATGAGTGTTTTTAAGAAGAAGAGGACCATTGGAAGAGGGAAGAGTAACTGTACTCTTATGGGAAATGGGTAGGCCAACGCCATTGCCAACATGAAGGAGATCAGTTCCTTGATAGTCAGAGGCAGCACTTAAGGACTGAATATCAGGTGTGATATGGAAATTAGCAGTAGTATCAGGGTGCCATTAAGTCATAGATGGGGAGGAAGTTGTGTAGTTTGCCATAGGCGGTGTTGAAGGATAGTCCGGTGATGGGAGAGGATTATAAGGAGGTGGTGTGGGATAATGATACAAATGATTTGCCATAGGTGGTGAATAATGGGAATAATTTTGATGGGAACGAGAGTTTTGATTTGGCCATTGATAACGACGGCGACATTTGTCGGCAGTATGATTCTGTAATCCATAGATTTGACATGGCCCTTTGGATTTAGAGGATGTATTCCGTTGCCAAGTAGGTGTGGAAGTTGGCGTTGGAAGTAAGGGAGGAGAGGGATGGGTAACAGTGTATCTAGATGCCATGTTGGCCTGAGGTGGATCAAGGCAACTTTTGAGAACTATCTCATGAGCAATAAGTTGACCATGAAGCTCATGAAATGGGATAGGTTCAGGTCGAAGATTCAAAGCAGTGATAATGTTATGATATTCAACTCCAATATTTCTATAAATAATGGCATTAAATTCAACAGGAGAAAGGGGACGATCGGCAGCTTGTAGTTCATCCTTAAGTGCTTTGGCATGTTGAAGATAGGCAGCAATAGAAAGATCATTTTTCTTGAACTCCTGGAGTTCAATGTGGATTTGTAGCTGTCGGTTTTGAGAGATGGAACCAAAAGCCTGTGCTAAGGCTTGCCAAACAGCATGAGACGAGTTCAACCCAACAATGTAGGAGAAGACTTCTTCAGAAAGGGAGGAGTGAAGCCAAGAATGTAAGAGTTGGTCTTGTTTGAACCAAGTAGCATATTCAGGATTGGGAATCTCAATATCCGGATTAGAGGGAGATTTGATAGTTTTTGGAGGAGGGGAAGAACCATCAATGAGATGATTGAGGTTATGATAATTTAAGAGAGGTTGGAACTGTGTTTTCCAAGCTAGATAATTGTTGTTTTTGAGTTTGACAGAAAAGGACTGCTGGGCATGGCTGTTGGGAGAGATAATTGAAGTATTGGTGTCATGCTCTGATACCATGTACAAACAGAAGAAGAAGAAGTTTTAATCTGTTATTGAAAAATTATGATAACAATATGTTACAGATATTTAAATACACTCAATGGAAGTTAGTTCCTAATACTAAGGAGAAATATACTGAAGCTTAACCAAAACGAGAACAATCTGCAACAGTTTGAAAATGATTACACATGATTTTCAATATCTGCAGTTTGAATATTGTTGATATTATCCAAACTGTTTGACCAAGCAAGGAGTATCTCAACCATAATAAACTCAAATCCTCCCCTTTGTGTCTTATTATCATAAAAAGGGACAATTTTTAAAATTCTCTCCTAATCTAAGGGGATTATAACTTTTAGGGACAAATAATATTTATTGTCCCTAATTCTCGTCCCCTTCTATCACTATTTTTGTAGTGATGGTTGCTGTCACGCCCCGACTCTAATCACCAGAGGAATTGTCAGCTTTGGATAGTCCACGGATGCCCTACACCTCAGTGTAGTCCCCACACGCCCTACCCGCACGGTTTTGTCCCGCTGGTGAAATGGGAAACTTCCCAGGAGGTCACCATTTCTGAGATTCCATTAAGCAAGCACGCTTAACCCTGGAAGTTCTCCAACTCTCCAGCCATTTTACACCAAAAGGCGCTTTAATGATTAGTTCCTTTCAGATATATGATTCGATCATTCCTTGTCGCATTCCACTACCCTAGCTAAAACCTGCCATCCTAGAAGTTACAGGAGTTTCGCTCTACCCGCCTTCTTAGACCGGGTCGGGATGTCACAGGCCCACTAGCTTCCGCGTGGTTCGTCCTCGAACCATACATCTACTGGAGGGGGTCCGGCTTTGATACCAACTGTCACGCCCTGACTCTAATCACCAGAGGAATTGTCCGCTTTGGATAGTCCACGGACGCCCTACGCCTTAGTGTAGTCCCCGCACGCCCTACCCGCAAGGTTTTGTCCCGCAGGTGAAATGGGAAACTTCCCAGGAGGTCACCCATCCTGAGATTTCCATTAAGCAAGCACGCTTACCCTGGAGTTCTTTCAACTCTCCAGCCATTACACCAAAAGGCGCCTCTAATGATTAGTTTCTCCCTTTTCGATATATGATTCGATTCATTCATGTATTCCGCATTCCACTATCCACTACCCTAGCTAGTCTGCCATCCTAAAAGCTAGCCAGGAGCTTCGCTCTACCCGCCCTCTTAGGATCGCTTTGCCAGGTCGGGATGTCACAGTTGCACCAACTTTCTGCTTTTTACATTGGCCATTTTATCAAAAAAAATCTTATAGCACTCTAGCCTTTGTGAGGGATCTATTATGTCCATGAAGTTATGAATTTTGATAATATTATAACATTCTCTATACTAGCAATAATAGTTTTTTGGTGTTTTCAGCATTTATATGTAAAATATTTACTTGATGTATGGTTAGTATAATTTTTGAAACAATAACTTTCACATTTTTCAACTATGCAATAAGTGTTTAATCGATATAATTTTATAAGTTTTAGTGTTGAGTAGAATAAGTTTTGCAATTTAAAGTATTCAATAAGTATAATTTTAAAAATTTGAACAGTTCAACATATCAACATAAAAGTTAAGGGTGCCACAATGATTTTTACATAAAGTATAAAGGGTGAACTTACGCATTCAGTCTTTCTATATTTGTTGTCAGTTTATTACTAATTATGGAAAGTAGTTAAATGAACCTATATCTCCATTCATCATCAATGAGCTTGAAATTTTAATTATTGTTTTATTGCAATTTTAATTATATTTTAGTGTTTATGCTTAGTTTTAAATAAATATATTGATTATTTATTATCAAATTTAAATATTTATATTTTAAAATATCTTAATGAATTAGATTATGTTTAGGGTTGAGAAATTTGGAATTATTAAATTTCAAATTGAATTTTCATAAAATGGTACGAAATGAAATTTAAATTCCAAAAAATATTTGGAACAGGTTAGAATGGTACTTTAATTCTAAAAAACATTTGAAACGGAATGTAATGAAACTTTAAATTCTAAAATGTTTTAGAATGAAATTGGAATGAGAATCATTCTATTTTATACTAACCAAATTACACTATTAAGTAAAGTGAACCTTAATGGATCTATACTTAAATTCACCTTTTTACTGTTTATGAAAAATCTTGTGGCATTTTTAACTTTCATTTTGACTTACTGAATATTTTGATTTATAAAATTGTACCTATTAAGTATTTTGATTGGTTGTTAGACACCTGAACTTATAAAATTAGATCAATTAAACACATATTGAATAGTTAAAAAATATAAAAATTATAGTACCAAAAGCTATATTAACCACATAACAATTCAATATTTTATATATAAAAACTAAAAACCTAAAAAATTATGGTCGCTGGCATGACAAAATGTGAGATTATTAAATAAAATAAAATTCAAGGTGTCAAAAGGTTGATTTTAAAATCTAGAGTGTCAAAAGATTTTTTTTATTAAACTTTTAGAGGCTATATTATGCATTTCGCATAACCTTAGTTGGCTTTTAAACTATTGATTCCGATTCAAATTTTAGAATTGAGAATTCCGAGCCCGGTTTTGATTCAATAAAACCCAGTCTGGTTTCAATTTGATTATGGTTCTAACCAAACCTGTGGACATACGTAAAATGATGACTAATACTGTTTCAATTAAGTCTACACACAATGCTTCAACACTGATAAAAAAAAAAAAAAAAAAAAATAGTCTATTTTAGCATCTGTTATAGCTATTTTGAAATATATGATATATTACGATCATAAACACATACGCTAAGCTATGAGCGATTATATATTAAAATGACTGAGTTCTTTCGTAAAACACCAAAGTTTATGAATTAAACGTTTTTTATAGAACATAAGAACGTACCAATTGTAAACCTCTAACAAAGACATAGTTCAAACGCTATAGAAGATAAAATAGTGAAATGCTAAGAAGCTAGCATTTATTAACAGCTAATATAACTAGAATAATATAACATGTCATTAGCTTGAGGTGTGAATTTCAAATGTTAATTTTAATGCTTGTTTATCATTAAGATAGTATTAGGAATTAGTCCAGTTTAGTGCTTAAAAAAATTAAACAATTTGATGACCGTTAAAATTTAAAAATAATGAAAGAAGACATATGAAAATATTGACTTTAAAAATTTTCACTAAAAATAACTCGTTTATATATAAAAAAAATAAAGATTAATTTCTATGTTATAATATACACAAAGAAAGATTTTAACTGTGTTATTTAATTTTTTATCTAGAGAATGTAAATTTATTGGTGCGGTAGGACCAACTAGATAAAATTTACCATTATTAAATATTATTATTTATTATGTGGAACTCAACTAATATATTATATTTTATTATAGGATACAATAATTTATGAAAAAACTGTAAATTATTTTTTAAGAAGAGAAATTTTCCAAAATTTCAATTATATTATTAATTTTATAATTAAATTTAAAAAAATAAAAATATTACTAATATTTTTTTATAGCCCAAAGTGTCACAAACAAACCGAATCTACCAATTTTAATTAATCAAACATCCAATATAATCACATGATAATTGCACAAAAAAATTAAGATAATTATGAGCATTAATTTCGAGGCATGACAACGCAATGCTCTAAACACTTTTGATTGTCCACCGAGAAAACTAAATATAACTAAATAACATACCATTATAGACTTGTGTATCAATTCCGAGAGATTTTACATTTTGATTTTATGATCGGTCTGTGCCAGCTATACATGTCTACCCACCATTGCACTAAGCAGTTCTATCAGTAATCCCTGTAGCATGGTCAACTATATAGTAGTAGCTTTGATAGTGATGAATGATGCAGCTGCCCGTTGAAAGCGAATTATATTGATTGATTCGAGAAAAATCACATATACCCACCCGACGAGTTACAAATAAAGAGTGGTAAATTAATGATGTTCTAATTGGTTGATTCGAACTAATACCTCATTATAGGTATCGGATTATCAACAATATAAATTGGGGGGACCAGTCAACTTACTAAAGTATACGCTGTTGTGGAGCGTTACTACACGTCAAAAAAGAATGTCAGGGAAACGAGTGAGAGTAAGCGATTTTAAGTGAGACCAATTGTTAACATTTATAGGCCCTCCTCCTGTTCATCTAGCCCCGATAGATTGACCTTTAATTGGCCCCTGCAGGTCCTATAGACGAAGCCACCAATGTGATGCTCATTACCTTTGTTAAAACAATTGGACTTTCATAACACAGAAACAACAGCCATTTTTCCATTTCATACTTTGACCGTATTATTTATAAAATTTCTATGCAAAATATAAATTAATTTTATTATTATAATAATAATTTTGGATACATTCATAATAATAATATCATTTATAGAGAACTGACCAGTATAAGGCGCCTCGCACTCATGACATAATTAGTGCTAATTGAAATATTTATTATTAATAACTGAAATAAAATAAGTTTCAATATACCAAATTTCACACTGGTTAAAAATGGGCCGGGATGATGATGAGACGCTTTTTAGACATTTAACTATATCTAAAATACGAGTGCTGCTTGTTTTTTTTTTTTTTTTATCAGTGGTTACAAGCAAATTGTTTGTTTGTAGAACTTAATTGAATACTAAGAAGCCATTAGTCATCATTTAGCGTAAAAAAAAAAAAAAAAAAAAAACAGCCCTTTTATAATTAAATTCTAAAACTCATCATCATCCGGCCAATTTAACCAGTTGAAAAGGTTGACTTATTTTATTCAGTTATTAATAAATATTTCAATTAGCACTAATTTGTCATGTGCGAAGCCTTATACTGTCAGTTCTAAAATGATAATTATATGAAGACCAAAATTATATTTATAATAAAATATATATATTCATAGAAATTAAAAAAAATAGGTCAAAAATGAAAATGGAAAATGGCTTTGTCTTGTTATGAATATGTTTAACAAAGTAAAAGAGCATCACATGTCTCTCATCCTGCAGCCATTAAAGTCAATCACGGGCTGAACAGGGCACTAAATGTTAAAAATGTCCAAAATCTAATTACTCGTTTTTCCTGATTCTTTTTGTCGTTTTGAACTCCAACAGCTAACTTAATTACTGGTCCCCCAATCTATTTTGATAATGATACCTAAATGGGTATTAGTCGACCAATTACCTCATTTATTTACCATTTTTTTAATGTCGGTGGTAAGTTTTCAATCAAATAATTGCTTTCACCAGCTGCATCATTCATCACTATCAAGTATATATAGTTGAACATGCTTACAGATACTTGACACGTGCAAGTGCAAAGTGGTGCATGTAGTGCAGCCGTCTCAAAATCAAAATTAAACTCTCTGATTGAAAAGTCTTGAGTTTATTTAGTTAATTTTGGGGCATAAAAGTGTTTGCATTGCATTAGTATTCTAATTTCTTATTTTTGATATCAGGATTTTTGGATTTTGATTTTGGTGATGGTGTTTGTTGTAAAAATATTAGTAATTATATTTTATTTTTTTAATAATTAATAAAATTAATAATATAATTGAAATTTTGAAAATTTCTCTTCTTAAAAAAATAATTTACAGTTTTTCATTAATATTTGTATCTATATAAATATAAATATATAGTTGAGTTGCACACCATATAAATATAAATATTTAATAATGTAAATTTTATCTAGTTGGTCTACGCACCATAAATTTACATTCTCTAGATAAAAAATTAATAACACATTAAATCTTTCTTTGTGTATATATATAACATAGAAATTATCTATTTTTTTATATATATAACGAGTTTAATTTTAGTGAAAATTTTAAGTCAATATTTCAATGTCTTCTTTCATTATTTTAAATTTAACGGTCACTCAAATTGTTATTTTTTAACAACTAACTGCTAATTCCTAACATCTAATGATCAACAGCTACTAAAACATATAAGACTGTATTCAGTAATAGCTTGTTAAGTAGCTTTTAGCATTTCACTATTTTTTTTATAGCGTTTGAACTAGCTTTTAGAGGTTAATGTAGTATTTTATAAAAAGTTAATTCATAACTTTGGTGTTTTACGAAAAACTATTTAATAACCCATAGCTTTAGTGTTTTACGAAAAACTATTCAAATAGCTAACAGATGCTAAAATAGCTAATAATGCAAAACAGCTAATTTTACCAAACATATCCAAAAAGTAGACCCTAAAAGTTATTAGAACAACTAATAGTTAGTGTTACCGAACATGACCTATAAGTAATACTTCTTCCGTTCCATTTTATTTATTTGTTATTCCTTTTTTGAATGTCACAAAATATTTGCAAAATTTCTAAATTTGTACATTTAAACAATTACTTTTTCCATAATAACATTTATGATTATTCATTAAATGAATGACTTTTATTAATATTTTATTGAGTTAAGGGTGAAAATGATAAAATAATTTTTGTTGACTAAATTCTTAATATGCGTGTTTTGTCAAACCATGCAAATAAAATGGGACGGAAGGAGTATTTACATAATTTAATGAGTTATTTTTTTATTTTCTTAATTGTGCTTTCATTTTCGAGATTATAATAAATAACATTTTTTTTGAGGATAATCATAAATAACCAATTTTTCTTCTTAAGAAAAATTTAATTTGTAATTTATGTTTCTTATATGAAAATATAACTTTAACATAATAAAAGGATTTTGTGATACTATTTTAAATCCACGCACACTCACATAATATCTAAGAAGTCAATCTAACGCCACAAAATAAAATAAAATAAAAGTGATGGCCATTACTATTTTTCACTTTTTTTTTTTCTTTTTTCCTGTTTTTGAGAATTGATTGATTGATATTTTTTTCATTCTTGATGTCTATAAGAAGGCTAGAACTTCATTCACTGAGAAGCCACTGAAGGAGACAGCTACAATGGCCAAGCTTGTTCTTGTAAATCTCTTGTTTCTCCTTCTCAACTTAGGCTCTTTGATCCCTTCTCTTGCTTGCCCTTACTGTCCTTACCCAACTCCACCTTCACCGAAGCATCCTCCTAAGTTCCCACCCAAACACCCTCCTAAGGTAAAGCCACCCTCTCACCATAAACCTCCCAAACACTACCCACCTAAGCCACCCAAACCTCCGGTGGTTCCCAAACCACCCGTTGTCAAACCACCAACCGTACCAAAACCACCGGTTGTCAAGCCTCCAATTGTATATCCACCCCATGTACCAAAACCTCCTACTGTAAAGCCGCCACCTTATGTACCCAAACCACCCGTTGTCAAACCACCAACCGTACCCAAACCACCGGTTGTCAAGCCTCCAATTGTATATCCACCCCATATACCAAAACCTCCTACTGTAAAGCCACCACCTTATGTACCCAAACCACCAATCATTTCCCCACCAACTTTACCACCAAAGCCTCCTACTGTAAAGCCACCACCTTATGTACCCAAACCACCAATCATTTCCCCACCAACTTTACCACCAAAGCCTCCTACTGTAAAGCCACCACCTTATGTCCCAAACCACCAATCATTTCGCCCACCAACTTTACCACCAAAGCCTCCTGTTACCCCAACTCCGGCCGCCTTATTCCACCCCTCCGGTAACACCGACACCAAAACCACCGGTGATCAAGCCTCCGACTCTACCCCACCAAAGCCCTCCTGTTAACCCCTACCACCACCGCTATTATCCTAACCGCCGCCCGGTAAACCCACCAGCACCGCCAACTCTACCACCAAAGCCTCCTGTTGTGAAGCCCCACCGCCCAAACTGAATGAAACCACCATGCCCTCCTTCCGCCACCTCCAGTGCATGCCCACCTCCACCCCCCAAAGCGCAAGAGACTTGCCCCTATGCATTGCCTCTAAAAGCTAGGAGCATGTGTGATGTGTTAGGTGGTTTAGTGCATATTGGGATTTGGTGCGTAGTGCTAAGACGCCTGTGCCAGTGCTTCAAAGGCTTACTGGACTTAGATGCTTGCTCTTTGTCTTTGCACTACCATTAAAAAGTTAAGGCTTCTGAATATAAATTATTCTTTTTAACCCATTTGCTCTTGAGGCTTCTTATTGACTGTGGCCAAGAACTCTCATCTCTGCCTTGGATTCAAGTGGTCCTGCCGTAAGCTACACTGCATCCAATCCTTGAGCGATTCGCCTATATCTAGCTAATATCTCCGTTTTCGACAAGTTACAAGCAATATGCTGAATGCATGGGCATTTCTGTATCGCTAAAGAAAGCTGTATTTCTTAGTTTCTAGTTTTTAGAATTTTTTCAAGAGAATAACTTGTGGAAAGTTCTTGTGTATTCTTGTTTTTCCCTTTTGTTTCTTTACTGCCTAGCAAAATGGAAATATACATTTTGATGGACTTGGCAGCGCCATCTTAATTAACTAATCAACGGCTTATGTTATATTAGATCTTGATTTTTCCTTTTTTGATATTTTCCCTTGAAGAATTCCTTTTTTTATTTAAAAAAATAAAAGGCTGATCAATATTTAAATTTCTTTTTTAATTTTTTGTTTGTTTTGCTTTATGATGTATTTATATTATCATGTTTTTCACACTTTAACTTTTTTAAGTTTAGTTTGGTGTGTAATGCGCTTGACTTAATTTACTTGGATAAATTAAAATTTTTTTAGTTATATTAATAAAATAAATTAATTTTGCTGTTAAAAAAATGTCATATATGAATTTCATACAACAATTATGATTTTTGACCTTCACCAATGAACTCTTAAAAAGGGCAAGCAATGAAAATATACATTAAAGATCAATAATTGAACTCTGAATTTCTATAACCAAACTATTAAAGCAGAAGGAAGAACTTTTACATTTTAGGCGCTATTGAATTTCTTACCAAAATCAACCACATCTTGCTAATTGCAAAACCGATTGATCCTTCTAAATTGTATTTGCAACTTAATTTAGTCTTTTAAACCAATGTATTAATTTTTCACTAATTACCCTCCCTCTAATAGAGACAAAACTCCAATAATACCACATGTACATTGACCATGTTTACAGCTTTTCTTTAGGCGCGAAAAAAAAGATTTTTTGCTTGAAAAATTTCCTTATCCACGTTACAGGTCGTATTATCTTTTTTTTTTTCCTTCATGGGCTGATGTGGCTTTTGTCTCCTCATAAAATCTTTCAACTATTAATTTTCTCCATAATATTAAAAATCATCCAAACTCTTTTCTTTAGTATTTTGAGTTAAATTTATTATAGCGTACATATATATATTTAAAGTAAATTATTTTATCTCCGGTGTGCCAATCAAACCCAACTCCTTTGATTATAACATAAAAATTAAAAACCATTTTACTAATGTGTTTAGGTTTTTTATAATATATTTAAGAAAGCAATTGAATCATTCAATTAAAATATAATAAAATATTTTTAATTTGGATTAAATTAATTAAATTCATAATAAGTAATATTTGTTTGATTAATTAAATCTAATTTCATCTAATTTGACTCGTAACTCTAATTTGATTAGATTAATGTTTGGTTATGGTAAGTTAGACGATGAGAAATGTAATTTTTTATGCATTTATCAATTTACTTCTAAAAAAAATAGACCATTCAACTGTCCCTTACACAATAGAATAACTTCCCAACTACTCCTAGTTAAATGTAGCATATTTTTTTGATGTGAGAGTTAAACTAAGAGCAATCCACATCTGCATTGAAGATGATCTTATGAATAGTTAGCGGGAAAAGTATTTTTTTTCGGTTTAATGGTGCATTAAAACCTAAGTAATCTCACCCGCCCTAGAAGAAAAAGGGATTGGCTAGTGGGAAAGTTTACGTTGCGGAAGTCGAAAAACCTCATAAAACTAAAGCTATTGGGTAATCACCCCGCATATACTCCTTGATTTACTGATTATCCCATTCGAATAATCAATTAAGAAAGTTGCAAACCCTAATTAAGTGCCAATAAAACAATCTAAACACACTTAAACTTATATCATGGAAAATTTTATTATCTTTTATAATTTAATTTCTTAGAAAATTAATTTATATATTAAAACAAGTTGGAATTGTATTTTGAAAATTAATTTCCCTTGAAAGTTTGAACAATTTTGAAACCCAAACGAGAAATATATTAGATGCAGGGCAAAATAAAAGAGTGAATATTACATTTTTATTGGTAAATTGAATAGGGGTATTATAAATCCGACCCGATAAGATTAAAGCCTAATTAACGCAAACAAAGCCAGTTTTGTCTCGCCCACTAGGAAAACAATGTTAATACCAAATTAGAAAAGAATGTTTAACGAGTTATATACGTGCAAAATGTTTCACAAATGTGCTAAGTAATTCTCTTGTCCCTGGAAGCTCCAGCTATGTCATTCCTTTACGAAGCTACTTTACAAATTTGCCTACCAAACTTTGCTAGGTGTAAGACGGGAAGCGCCAAAGTTACCCATGCAGAAAGCTAACACTGACCAAGGCCGGAGATAGGTGGGCAGGACTGGCCCTCCACCTGGCCCACTACCTCCAAATTTTTGTTACCATTCATTTTTTTTAATTTGGGAACGAGGGTCGTTTTATTCACCAAAAAAAATAAATTGGGTACGGACTTGCGTAACAGGAAACGGCAAATTTTCTTAATTTTCGTCGAATTTGACAATTTTAACGTTAAATTAAAATCTAGTCGAGAAGAATTTAAATTTTAAAATTTTTTAGTTTTTTTACATTAAGTGCAGACGGACCAAAAATTCATTACTACGATCTGAATTAAAAAATTTTCATTTTGAACCCATTACGATACTTCAAATACATTATTACTTTATATAGATTCCTCCATTAAAACTACTGATTTAACTCGAAATCTCCTTTGCCTGTAGTGTTTGATTTAGGCATTAATTATAGAGAGGAATTGTTTAAATTTTAAATTAATCTTAATTTTTTTAACCAGCTTTAAATTTTGGTATTTAAAATGCTTATACATGAAACTTAAAATGAGGGGTATTTGTAAAAACTATATACTTCTTAAACTAAATTTCAAAAAAAAAAAAACGTTAAAAATTTTTTTTTTTCCCCCCTTCCCCCTTTTTTTTTTTTTTTTTTTTTCCTTTTTTTTTTTTTTCCCCCCT
>NW_023591471.1:210328-363326 GCF_014843425.1 Jatropha curcas | reverse complement strand
AGAGGAGAGATTCAATTTTCTTGGGTAGCGCCCTTGTATCTTGGTTTAGCAAAGAAACAGACATCAGTTGCTCTTTCTACTGCCGGAAGCAGAAATATGTTACTGTTGGAGAAGCTGTGTTGCCAAGTTCTATGGATCAAACAACAGTTGGCAGATTATGGGACTGACAATTAGAAAACAGTGGCCTATCAATGTGATAACATAAGCGCCAAATCAATTTATCCAAGAATCCAAGTTCAACATTCTAGAACCAAGCATATAGAAACCTCAGAACATCACTTCATACGTGATCATGTACAAAAAGGTGATATCGTGATTGAGTTTCATTCCCACAGAAAACAGGCAAATTGGTAGATTTTTTACAAAAACCCGTTGAATGAAAGTTCAATTCTAACGCAATTACGAAGAGGAACTTGGTATGTTAAAGTTCTAAACCTCCGTAACTTTAGAACTCTGTAAGTATGTTTCTAAACTTTGCTTTCTAATTTCAAGAATAGAAGATTAGCTTATGTTCTAACTTTTTATTCTGTGTGAAAACTGGTTTTGTTCTAAAAATGCACGTTTTCTTTTATGACTTTCTAAAGTCATTATCAGAATCTTGTATTAACGACTAAAACCAAGTTATTTTATTGGTATTTGCTTTAATGTGTTTTTCGTTTTGTCTTTTAGTGCTTTTGGCGGTTTTAGGTTTTATTTCTTTTATTTTTTTTTGTTTTATTTCCTTTATTTAATTTTGTTTCTTTGTCTTACATTTGCCGTTTTGAATTTCAATTTAAAACTGTTCTTTACTGTCTTTCCTTCCGCCACTTAAGCGGTCTCTATCTTGGTGTTAACTGCTTTAGCATACTCTTTATCTTCTCTTTGTCCAAAAACTTTGAAAACTGAAACCCTAAGTTGCTTTTGAGTTTCTGCAACAATGGCCGAATCCAGTTCAAACTCCTCATCTGACTCTCTTACCGAGTAAGAGCTTCAACTTCTAAAGAAACTTTCAAAGAAGTATGAACAGAAAGAGATGAAGGAGAAAAAGGCAGAGGAGAAACCTAAGAAAAGAAAAATCGAAAGGGGTACTTCACAGAAACAAGCAACGAAAGCTCACGACAAAGGTAAGTCGGTTCTCTCAACTTACCCTCTCATGCATTCTTATGTGTTAGACTGGAAGTTTTTCGGTGGCAATGAGTTTAATTTTAAGGAACTCTTTGAGTTCCAAGGCTGGATGAACTTTCTGTCCTTGAATGCACTTTGTTATGAGGTTATGAGAGTTAAGTGAAGGAATTTTATGGCTCGTTGAAAGCTAGTGGAACCAGACGGCGAATCTCTGTGAAAACTTCAGGGTGAGTTCAAGAGTTACTCGTATGACTGACTTTGGGAAAATTTTTGGTAATTCCAAATGCTGGGTCAGGGTGGGACCAAAATCAAGATGTGACTACAGGTTAGCGACTACAAAAGGATGAGTTTTGTGAGGACAATTGTGAGGAAGTTGTCCTGCAGATAACAGGGCTCGATAGGAATGCTCTAACCTAACAGAGAGCATGAAACATGGCTGTAACCAAGATTATCGTTTCATTTATAATCTAATCAAGAGTGCCTCTTTGACATAATGTGAATCAGGTAGAATTGTGGTATAATGTGGCCACATGTTGAGAGAAACCCTCAACCTATGTCACATTATTTTTGAATAAGCTGCAGAAATAATCCAAGAAAGCTCCTTACGGGATTTTATTCTTACAACTAGTTTTTTGAATTTTGGACATTGACTTGGATGAGCATAGTTGGGGAGTTCTGTTTCTAAGTTGGACAGCGGGTCCTTAAACACGATGAACAGATGAAGGAAGAAGACGAAAGAAACAGGAAGTACAAGGCAGTAAAGAAGGAGAAGGAAAGAACAAGGAAAAAGAAGAAATTGAAAAACAAGAAGTAAAAAGTGAAGCTGAAACAGGAACGAAGGGAAAACAGACAAAGGGAAGCTTGGAAGTAAATAGTAAAAGAAGAGACGGAATCAGAAAGGAGAAAAGAAGAGGAAAGGAGTCAGCAAAAGGCTGAAGAAGAGGAAGAAGAAACACAAAGAACGAGGAATTAGAAAAGGAAAGCTCTGTAGAAAAAGGGACGAAACAGAACACAAGCGAGAGCCACTGAAGAGAAAGAAGAATCAGAAAAAGAAACAAAGGAAAGAAAGAAGAGCCGGACGAAATCAGAAAAAAGGGAAGAAAAGTGATGCTGAAACACCTGAAAAAAATTGAAAATTAGTGATGAAAAAAACAGCTACTGAGGGCAAGGCAGTGCAAGAATCTGAGTTATTGTCAGCTCAACGTAGTAGGGATGCTATGCTAAAAAGAATAGAAGAGGATCTAATAAGCAGACATAATCAGGGAACTTGATGAGGGGATTCAACAGTGCAAGACCTGTGATTGAAACAAAATCAGTCTCTGCATCAAGAATTCTGGACAAGGATGAAAGATGTAAATGCCAAGAACGTTGCTAACTCTAAAGGTGAAAAGGAACAACCTTACGTTCCCCTCTCTCAGAGAACGCCAAAGAATGTGAATTACTGATGCAAAGCCACTGACAACACCATGGAAGAGCTCCACTACATTCCATCTTCTAAAAAGGACAGAAAGCTTCACTTTTGAAAACTACTCTAGCTTAGCCCTTTAAGGGAGTTCTAAAAGACTTAGAATTGGTCCTACAGCCTCTTTGAATCTGTCTCTTATAATCTTGAAAACCAGTTTCTTTGGCTTTAAAATCTTCGTAGGATTATATTGTGGAACTGTTTATTTTTTTAATTATTTTTGCTGAGATTTGTCTAACCCTTTTTTACTATGATGACAAAAGGGGAGAACAGGTATTGTTGGTGGTATTTTGAAACATTGTTGGTACGTACTTACGTACTTGGCAACCAAAGTACTGATATATAGTGGTTATCTGTGTGCTAATATTTTCTAATTTGTATGTTTACAGATTATCATTTTCTATATTGTCTATGTTGTTGAGCTACATGATAAGCTATGTGATTTTAGAACTTAGATTCTCATTCTAACAACCGTTTTGCAGGTTGAATGTGAGTTCTTTTGTTCTATTTCTAAACATTGCTTTTATTCTTTTGCTCTGATCATATATTTTGTTTATTAGAACTTAGAACATCCTGTCAATTTCTGCTAGTTCTAATATATATACATGCTCTGATTATTAGAACTTAGAATTTGTTGCCTATTTTTTGTTAGTTCTAAAATCATTTTCTAAAAAGGCCTCCCTAGTTCTAATTTTCATAAAACAATTTTATTGCATCTATTCAGGGGGAGCAAACTACATGTAACATCCCTTCCCGGTCCACCCGTTAACCCGAATGAACCGAGCCGAGACGCTACAATCTGGTTGAACTTATATCCTGTCATGCTGATATAATTTATTGGTTTTATCATCATCAAAAAGGGGGAGATTGTTGGCTCAAGGGTCAAATCTCGGATTTTGATGATTAATACAAAACAAATAAATTTAATACAAAACAAATAAACTTTAAATTAATGCTATTTGTGCTAATTTTATTTTTATGCAAGAATTTTCTTTGGAAAGAAAATCAACAAGGCAAATCTTACTTTGCAGTGTGAAGAATTCGAGTGACCTAGTAGCTAGGTTATTTAGGAATACTTTGTAGGACTACGAGAGAAATTCTATACAATTGAGCACCAAAATCCTTTTATCTCTCAAAAATATTTTTTCGGAAAATTAGTTTTCTTAAAAAAATAATTTTATTTTTCAAAAATATTCCTTCAAATCTCAAAATTATTTATTTTCCTAAAACTAAAAAGACGATTTTCTTCTTCTAATGTTTTTGGTAATAAAACCATTTACTTTTTGGAAATATATTTTTGCAAGATCTAAGGTGTTTTACAGTTTATCGGCTTACGCTTACAAATGAAGGGAAATCTCTTTCGGTTTTGGTAAGTGCAATCTTTCCGGCAAATAATTTCTCCTTCCAAATAAATGCCTGTCGAAAGATCTTTTCTAAGGGAAGTGAAAATCGGATTTTATTCTCTTACCACAAAAGGGAATAAAACATTTTTTGGTAACAGACGAATTTTTACACATTCTTGCAAAAACATTAGGAAAAAGAAGATTCACTTTCCAAAAGGTGACAGCTCTTCTGTTTCCTATATAAAGGAACATTCATGCCTTAAACATTTGGTGAAGTAAGAGTATTGGTTTTAAGAGCTCTCTCTCTCTTTGAACGAATCTTTATCTCTCAAAACTTACTCTACCCCCATTTTCTTTTCATCTCTATTCTTAACTTTTTCAATATTTAAAGTGAAAAGAATTTTTACAATTACTTTTGAAAAACAATTCAGTGTTCTAATCGATCTTCTAATCTGATGAAATTGTTTTTCCTGTGCTTATATAGGCGTTTCTTTCTGTCTATTTAGAATCTGTATTCTATAGTAGACAGGCTCTTTATTTGTGAAACTCTTTATTTGTGAAACTTTTGACGTGTAACTAGCTTTAGGTTAGACAGCTATTGAGATAGACGGTTATCAGCGAACCTTCTCCATGTGTGGGATTGTAACTGTCTTGAATCGAGTTTTCTGTAACTCTAACCAAAAACAGAAAAGGGTTGAGGTTTACACTAGACACCTTTTGAACACATCTAAGTGGGACAAACAGGGTAGCATCTTTAGGTTTTTTGATCTAATTGCCTTGTGGCTGTTGGTTTGGTCCTCTTACCCTTTAAACAAGAGATAACTTAGTGGAGGATCTCAAGATGCGTCTTTGGGAGTGGATGTAAGGCGAGTTAAGTGCCGAACCACTATAACTCTATCTCTTTATTTCTGAAGTTTGGTTGATACCGTCTCTTTTACACTCTTGTTTAATTTTTAGAAACGCTGAAATTGTTAATAATTCAAATGTTCTAAAACGACAATAACTCTTATCTATTCTAAACATTAGAACTCAGGTATTCTAATAAAGTAAATATACAATGTTCTAACTGTTGTTCTATTTCCAGTATAATTCACTGTTTGGGTTTCTATTTAATGTGCTAAACTTTATGAGGATGTTCTAATCTTGATAGCTTTCCATCATAAAGTTACTCTTATTTTTTGGTTAAGGCTCTGTGAAGAAGTTCTGAATTTTAATATTTCTAAACTTATATAAACTATTCTTTCATCTTTGCTTTATATATCCCGGTTTTGCAAAACTTTTTATTGAGGGAAGTTCTAATTCATAACTTTCGCTTCATAAGAAGCCTCTGATAATTGTACAAGTCAGTGATGAAGCTGTTCTGAATCAATAGCTGCACTTTGCACAGACTTTTCTATATTTGAAAATTTAGACATGGGAGGAGAATTCTAATTCATTTTCTACTCTTCACAAAGTTCTGTGTATGTTTTTCCGCTGTGCTAGATTCTTAATTTTTGTTTTTAGAATTTCTAAAATTTTATTTCAGTTTTTTAGAAAAACCCAATTTCACCCCCCCCCCTCTTGGGGTTGTGCCATATATAAAAACCCAATTCCCCCCCCCCCCTCTTGGGTTGTGCCATATATATTCGGGACCCACAGGCTGCCGCTGACATAGCTACCTTTACCCGACTGAGACAGGAGACTCGTCTCTTCCAATTTCTAGCTGGCCTTGATGCTCGTTATGATGCTGTTAAACGAGATATTCTAAAAGAAGAACCCTTACCCTCAGTAGAAGCCACTAATGCTACTGTCCGGCGAGAGTCGGCCAGATCGAACATTCTGAACGGGCAAAGGAGAGTGACGGCGATTTATCATCATCAGTTATAGAAGCTGGATTCGTGACAAAGGGACACGGATCTAGTGGTCCGGCATTGAAAGGGCAGAAATCACGGTTAGAATAGGCCAAAAAACCAGTGAGCTCATCCTCTGGAGAACGGATTGACAAATCGAAACTGTATTGCACACACTATGGCATGCAAAAGCACACCAAGGAGACATGTTTCAAGCTTGTCGGCTACCCGGATTGGTGGGAAGACAACCACAAACACCCGACCGGAAATAAATCCACCAACGGTAAGGCTGCTGCCGCTGTGGGCATCTCGGTGGTCCTAGTATCAGAGCACCATGAAGTATCCAATCAGTCATTTGGGTCATGGGTCATAGTATCTGTTGCCGCACAATCAAGTATCCAATCAGTCATTTATTCCATCTCGGAGGTCACCAACAGCGGCAGAGGCAACTCTGAGGTAGGAATCGGTAAGGAAGGTAACGGGCAGCAGGGGTTTGTGGCGGTCGGCGTAGGGGCAATAGCCACCGTCCTGAACCAGACGGCGCAAAGAGGTAACGGGTTTGAGAATTTCTCAAACCCTTTGTTTAGCAACCCAAATGATATTGGTAATTTACAGATTGATCCTTATTTTTTTTTTAGTGGAAAATAGAAAAGTCTTTGGGACTTGAGAAACAATGAAATGGGCCCTCAAATTTTTCAAAAATTAAACTTTGACCCCCAAAATATTCCCAAAGCCTAAAAACCACCCAAGGCCTTTATAGTGAATCACAATATGGAAAAAATGACTGATTGGATACTTGATTGTGCGGCAATAGATACTATGACCCATGACCCAAAAGATAGAATTAAACCGTCCTTGTCCTAGAAAACTCATATCCAGACTGCGAATGGGGGTTTGTCAGTGGTCAAAGGAGTAGGGTCCATTGAAATTTCTCCAAAACTAAAATTATCCAATTGTCTCTATGTTCCATCATTGTCCTGTAAACTACTGTCTGTTAGTCATGTTACTAATGAACTCAATTGTCTGGTCTTACTATACCCGAATTTTTGCCTTTTGCAGGACATTCATACGCAGGAGATAATTGGGCGTGGCACTAAGCACGATAGTCTATACTCTGTGAATGAGGTGGCTCACCAAGGAACTACCATGCTAACTCGCGAGACAGTTGACCGACAGATCTGGTTATGGCATCGTCGTTTAGGTCACCCATCCTCTAGTTATCTTCAGCTTTTATTTCGTTATGGCATCGTCGTTTAGGTCACCCATCCTCTAGTTATCTTCAGCTTTTATTTCCTGCATTATTTAAAAATATTGATCCTCATATTCCTTGTGAGACATGTATTTTGGCAAAGAGTCATCGTGTTTTATTTCGCCCAAGTAATACTCGGGTCAACTCTGTGTTTTCTTTAGTAAATTCTAATGTGTGGGGTCCTGTCCCACGTTCCAATAATAGTCGATTTCAATATTTTGTGCTATTTATTGATGATTGTACTCGTATGACTTGAGTCTATTTCTTAAAACATAAGTCTGAAGTGTCAGATAAGTTTGTTGATTTTTACAATTTGGTTCAAACCCAGTTTAATCGTAAAATTCAGATTCTGAGATCAGATAATGGTGGCGAATACATCAACCAGACCATGAAAACTTTTTTCCGAAAGAATGGGTTAGTTCATCAAACCACTTGCCCAAATACCCCCCAACAAAATGGTGTTGCAGAACGTAAGAACCGTATTATCCTAGAAATGACACGAGCCTTCATGCTTGAATCAAAAGTCCCTAAAACTTTTTGGCCTGAGGCTGTTGCAACCGCCACTTATCTTCTCAATCGCTTGCCCACTAAAATCCTTAATCTAAGTACACCCCTTCAAACCCTAGCCACATATATAGATATTCCCAATCCTTTGACCCTACCACTGCACATTTTTGGATGCTCTATTTTTATCCACATTCCGAAGACAGAATGCTCAAAATTAGATCCTTGTGCCATCAAATGTGTTTTTTTAGGTTATGCTGTTAATCAAAAAAGATATCGATGTTATAATCCTATCACTCGTCACATCTATGTCACCATGGATTGTGATTTTATAGAGTCTGAGTTTTACTATTCTAGCCAACCTAGTGGTCAGGGGGAGAATAATAGCAGTGACCACCTAGGTTGGTTACATGGTTCTGCCTTACTAGATACTGTCCCAGATACTATCCCAAAAACATGGTTCTGCCTTACTAGATACTGTCCCAGATACTATCCCAAAAGAGGTTGGTTACATGGTTCTGCCTTGCTAGATACTATCCCAGATACTATCCCAAAAGAGCAAGTAAGTAGGACCACCGAGCCAACTTTTGATAATATAGGATAGACCAATGAGCCAGATGCACCAACCAATGATGCTCCTCCGTTTGATGTCCAACAAGAGGTAAATGATCCTCAAACTCAAATAGAATCTGAACATATTTCCACTATGAGTGATTCTGATCATGACAACTTAGTTTCTGAGATAGCAGCTGAAGGGACAAGGGGATACGTTCTACCACCCAGAAGTAATCGAGGTGTGCCTCCGAAACGGTTTTCACCAGAACATGTTCCTCGAGCATCAAGGTACCCAATGGGAAATATGGTCAGGGGAAGTCTCTCCAAAGTGGTAAGAGTGTTCACTACAACACTCTATACAGAACAGATCCCGAGAATAGTACAAGAGGCCCAACAGAAAAGGGAGTGATGGCTGGCAATGGAGGTGGAAATGGATGCACTTGAAAAAAATGGAACTTGGGAAAAGTGTCAGCTTCCTCTAGGAAAACGTCTGGTGGGCTGCAAATGGGTCTTTACGATAAAACACAAGGCTGATGGAACAGTGGAGAGGTATAAGGCTCGATTGGTAGCAAAAGGATATACACAGGAGAGAAAGGCGTCGATCGGTGCAAAAGGATATACACAGACGTATGCGAATTGACTACTCAGAGACTTTTTCACCAGTGGCTAAGATTTGATACTATCAGAGTTCTATTTTCTGTAGCAGCTAATCAGGATTGGCTATTTTCTGTAGCAGCTAATCAGGATTGGCTGCTACACCAATTTGATGTGAAGAACGCGTTCCTTCATGGTGATCTAAAGGAGGAAGTGTACATGGAGCCCCCACTAGGATTTACAGATAATTTTTAGGAAAAATGAAGTATGTTGTCTGAAGAAAGCCTTATATGGGCTAAAATAATCTCCATGGGCTTGGTTCGGAAGATTCACAGTGGCCATGAAGCGATATGGGTACAAACAAAGCAACTCAGATCATACATTGTTTCTCAAGAAACGAGGAAATCTTATAACCTGCCTGATAATATACGTGGATGACATGATAATAACTAGAAGCGACACAGAAGAGATTATGCAGCTTAGGAGAAATCTATTCACAAAATTTGAGATGAAAGATCTAGGAGGACTGAAGTACTTCCTTGGCATTGAAGTGTTGAGATCAAATAAAGGAGTGTTTATTTCTCAGAAAAAGTACGTCCTAGACTTATTAGCTGAAACAGGCTTAGTGGATTGTAAGCCCGTGGATACTCCAATGATAGTGAACCATGGTCTTCAGATAGTAGAGGAAGCGGAGTTGGCTGACCGATAGAGATATCAGCGTTTGGTTGGAAAGCTAATTTATCTTTTCACATATCCTAGACGCTGAAACAGGCTTAGTGGATTGTAAGCCCGTGGATACTCCAATGATAGTGAACCATGGTCTTCAGATAGTAGAGGAAGCGGAGTTGGCTGACCGATAGAGATATCAGCGTTTGGTTGGAAAGCTAATTTATCTTTCACATATTAGACCAGATATAGCCTATGCGGTAGGAGTTGTGAGTCAATTCATGCATAGACCGCAAGTGGATCATATGGAAGCAGTATTGAGAATTGTACGATATTTGAAGGGAACACCGGGAAGGGGAATTTTGTTCAAACGAAATGGCCACCTAAACATTGAAGGCTATACTGATGCAGATTGGGCAGGAAACCCTGTTGACAGAAGATCAACTTCAGGGTATTTTAACTTAGTCGGAGGAAATTTGGTGACTCGGAGGAGAAAGAAGTAGAAGGTTGTGGCTTTGTCTAGTGCCGAAGCAGAATTGGGGGAATTGCAAAAGGACTAGCTGAGATATTATGGATTAAGAAACTAATGACTGAAGTAGGGTTCGCGCCCCCACTTCCGTGCCAGTTAAAATGTGATAATAAGGCAGCAATAAGCATCTTTGAAAATCTAATACAACATGATAGAACCAAGCACGTTGAGGTGGACAGACATTTTATTAAGGAAAAGGTTGAAGGAGGTATAATTGATCTCCCTTTCATTAGATCAGAGGACCAGCTAGCAGATATTTTAACAAAGGCAATAACTGGACGGACATTCAACTCAGTATTATGCAAGTTGGGTATTGGTGATCCCACTACTCAACTTGAGGGGGAGTGTTAGCAAGACAGATTAGGCACAAAATTAGGAGATAATTAGGCAGAAAATATATTTCATTAATTAGTGTTAGCAAGACAGATTAGGCACAAAATTAGGAGATAATTAGGCAGAAAATATATTTCATTAATTGTAATAATTGTGTAGATTCTTACAATGTATAGACTAGATAATATCCTATAATAGAGGTGATTTGTATACAAAAAGTAAGATGAATAACAAGTTTTTCCTATCTAATATATAGTGCATGCAAGAATTGGTAAATATGTAGGATTGGATTTTCTATGCACAATTTGATATTGGGAATATTTTAATAGTGAAATGAACTACAAAAGCATAGCATGTGTTAGTTTAAACATTAGAAAATACTAAGTACAAGATGTGATTTTTGGCTATTAAACAAACTCATAGCTGTTAGTGCCATGAATACTTATAGTTTATTACTATGACAGTAGCAGTAGGTTGTTGGGGTAATAAATTTATGTCCTTATGTTGAGTTTGTGTTTAGGCTAATAAAGTACATTGTGAGTTATAACATGAGTGACTATTTTAACGCATATTATACCATAACTATTGGACCCGCTTTATCTAATTATACTGCAATTACACCTTTACCATCTTTAACCATATGTATTCTAAGAATTGAACAGTTTTATTCATTATTTGAATGTGTAAATAATTTTCTGTCTTGTTGCATTAATTGCATTAATGAAATAGGTTCTCACTTGAAATATGGGTCGGTGGTAAAATGAATAATGGTAAGAACATTAACTACATTTGGTGAAGGGTTTTGAAAGACTGGAATACACAGAGGTATTCTCAACAGATGTCTTACCTAGACATTGCTAGTGTTATAAGGGAGTTTGGATATGGTGAAATGCAAACAATAAGTTACTTTGTACCACAGGGAAACTGGAGATCTCTAGAGATTTGCAAGACTGATGAGGAACCTTATGTGTATGATAATGCAATGGATGAAGCAGATATTGATTGGCTAATTCAGGCCATGGAAAAGAGGGGACTCCTAGTAGATGAAGATGAGCCTTCTTCACACCAAAATGAGGTAGAAGAAGTACCTTTAGAGAATGAGGTAGAAGAAGTACCTCATATAATAGATGAAGATTTGCCTCCTTTGTAGCATGTAGTCACAAAAGAGGAATATGTGATTATTGAAGAAATGGAGAATGGTGCATCAGTTGATGATTTCTTTAATGTTAACATAGAAGGCAATAATGTTGAGTACCAAAATGCAGAAGAAGACAGTGATACCAGTTCAGTAGCATTATCTGACAAGGATAGTAAGGAATTTTTGATTGCCAAGGAGAATAAAAAGTTGAAAAATATTATAGTAATGGGCTAGGTTTATTGCTAGATGGAGTACAGTCAAGGCCTCTAAACAAAGAAGAAGGAGTATGCTTAGAAGAAGAGAAACCCTCTAATGTAGAACACTCAAGCACACACAACATGTGATCATAACTTGCTAGAATTTTTTGTTGGTATGATCTTTACTAGTAAAGAACAACTTAAATTAGCAGTGCAAAAGTTTGCACTTCTAAAGGGTTTCAATCTTGGATGGAGGAAAAGTGAAGGTAAAAATGTAGATAGCAGATGTTAAGATGTAAGTTGAGACTTTATAGGAGCACTGGCGGTAAGGATAACTCTTGGGTGATTAGGTCATATGATAGCAACTTTACTTGAATAAATCAATAAAGGGGAGAAACTCTGCCTGGAAGTATTAAGATCAATAATAAATTTTACTTGAATAAAGAAAACAAATCTAATATTATAAATTAGAGTTGAATTTAAGCTACATCATATCCCTAGTACAAAGATTTAGTTCGACATAGTAAATAAATTAAACTCAATTAAACTTGTAAATAATCCCATATTGAAAAGTAAATAAGAAGAGAGTTTAGAAATAAAAACTAGTCAACGACAGGTGATAGGTGTCATTTTTACAGTATTTTTAAGATAAGTTTTATTTGGAATTTTAGTAAATTTTATCACTTTAACTAATTTTTACTCCGTTTTAATTATGATTTTGTTCAAAGCTTCCTTGGATCATAATCCATTTGATCTTAAAGAAATTTGCAAGGTTTTGGCACAGAAAAGAACATTATAAAGCAAAACACTTAGGCTCTAGGACGCCCAGCCTTTGCACATTAGCACGCCCGTGCCGAACTTAAAGGAAATCAAGTGGAGACTCAGACTCTAGCATGGCTAGCCCGTGCCTAAAGGACCTGAGGGCATGCTTGCCTAAGCACGCCCGTGATGCATTTTATCTTAGAAAAGTCAAAGCCTAGCACGCCCTTCCTGAGCTATGGCGCACGCCCGTGCCACGAATACTTCTGGGCTTGTTACAGAGCACGGCCTGTGCTGAATCATTCAAAGAACTCAGACTCTGGCACGCCCAAGCCGTGCCATGGAGCACACCCGTGCTACGAATGTAAAGTTGTCTTGAATTAAAAATGCAAGCCAGTCTTTATAACTTACATGGGCCCGCCTCAGTTATTTTCCTGACGTGCAAAACAAGAACTAAGCCTATTTAGGAAGAAAGAAAAGTCCTAATTAAGAAGAAATCCAAGCCTAAACAGTTTATGATCTCCAAAGAAGATTTCGTACTAAATAAGGATTCTATTTCCTAAACAGAATCAGATTTTCTCCCAGGAGATCTATATAAAGAGAGGGACCATTCATTGTAGAGATATCTCTTGATCTATTATTTTTCTACATAGTTCTCTCTCTCAAAGACTTCAAGCATCCAAGATTTGTGCCAAGATTCAAGGAAGTCATCCGCGTATCAATTGCCTAGTTCTTATTTCTAAACTCTTAATCTTGTTTTATTTTTCATTATTCACATTGATTATGAAGTTTGATTCAAGTATTATTGAGTTTTATTTAATTACAGTTCTTATTTCTAAACTCTAATCTTGTTTTTTTTTCATTATTCCACATTGATTATGGAAAGTTTGAATTTTCAAGTATTATTGAGTTTTTATTTAAATTACTTATGTCGCAACTAAAATCCCTTCATACTAGGGATTTGAAATGTAGCTTTAAATTCTTTTTCCAATTTATAAAATTAGATTTGCTTTTTCTTTGTTTTCAAAGTATATATTTATTATTGCAAATTAATGCTTCCAGGCAGAGTTTTTCCCCTGACTTGATTTATTCATTAATCCACTATCGGGGAGAAGGGTTTTTTGATTATGAACAGGGTAATAAATTACATGAGTATTAATAAACTTGTATGCTGAAAGCTATATGGTTTGGAACTTCACTGGGGGGTTTTCATTAAGTTAATGAACCTAGATTAATGATATACACAAAACAAACAACCATTTAAAACTTAATGATTGTAATTCATGTTTGATTGCACTATTGGAAGATAGGTATATTTAGACAGGATTAGAATAGTTAACCAATACTATCGTACATCGGAAGAGCTTGTTAGTGATTTTAGGGTTGTTTCCCCTACTTGAACAATTAAAATTGATTGACAAACTAATAAAATAAATTGGATAGAGTTAAGTGAAATCAAAATCCCTAGTAGTTCACAAATCCTTGATTTCTTTCCACCTAAATATTGTTGCTTGATTTATTTCTGTTTTATTTTTTTTAGAAGTTATTTTTACAACAAATCTCTCTTATTGCCGTTTAAATAATAATAGGTTAACACAATTTTGATACTTCATATACAATTCCTGAGGAGACGATACTCTACTTACTTTATATTACTTGCTACGATACGATTTGCTGTTATACTTTTCATAAAAAAATCACTGCTAACAGGCTTTAAATAATAATAGGTTAACACAATTTTGATACTTCATATACAATTCCTGAGGAGACGATACTCTACTTACTTTATATTACTTGCTACGATTTCGTATACTTTCAAAAAATCACTGCTAACAGGCTTGAGCGGCTTCCTTGGAACTTGACAGTAACTTGAATACTTGAGTCTTAAAGAGAGAAACTACATAGAGTAGAGAACAACAGAACAAAAGATTTAAGATCCAAGATAATCGAATTGTTGTAGTCATCTCTATTTATATAGACTTCGTAGGGTGTCTTTGAACCCGAATATGAAACTAGTAGGCCTAATTAGGAAGAAATATTGTATGATTAGGAAACTGATTTAATATTGTATTTCTTCTCAAATTAGGAGTATTCTTTAATCAAATAGGGCTGAAATTCAGACAAGGCAGGTCTTCTATTATTTTCATGCAGCTCCATGCATAAGACACACCCAGGCTTCAATTCTACATGGGCTAAATAATTAAACTCGACCCACTTAAATTTTAGCTTTCTTGGAGACATAACCATGTACTTTACTGGCTTAGCCATGTTGAGCTTTTATCTTCAATTTTTACCTCCAACATTCTTTGGTGCAAATTTTAGCTATTTTCCTGCTAAAAACCCTTTAAAACAAGCTTAGAAAAAATCAAGGAAGCTTTATTAAAAACATAAATAATGTAATTAAAAATTAATCAAAGTAATTAAAAATTATAAAAATTCTAATAAAAACTATAATAAACATACTATAGAAATAAGACCTATCAAAATTCCCGAAACTTAAACCATTGCTTGTCCTCAAGC
Organism: Jatropha curcas; assembly: GCF_014843425.1. Next base: position 348,544 of record NW_023591471.1, on the reverse strand, counting down.
AATAAAATTAAAAACAAAATAAGAACAAAAATATAAACTAAACAATCTAACAAAGCTAGCTTAATATGGTTGGTGATAATTATTCACAATCTCAAAAATATCAATAATCTCCTAACATGAGAATAAACTAAATGCTTCCTAAGTTAATTATTTCCTTGCAAAGATTTAATTTTCAACAAAATGCATTCTTCAATTTAAACATGAGTTTGTAAGGTCTTCAACACTAATAATTGATCAAACTATGACAAATAAAATATAAATTTTCACAAAATATTAACCTTTAAACAAGATGATATAAATTCAACATTCCCAAAATTAATCATTCTTTCTCCACAATTAAAATGCACATAATTAAAAAGATCAGAAGATCTTTTATCATAGTTGTAATGGGATTTAGGTGTGTTATTTGGTTAACAAAGAAAAGGGACAAAAAGGACAAAAAAAGAGTACAAATAATGTATAATAACAAGATTTAATTATATTAAAACATATATTCTTATTGTAAAGAGAGTTTAAACTTTAAAATCTTTGACTAGCCTAATATTGGAGTTATTTTGACAAGGTTTCTTTTTATAATAGCATTTTGACAGCTTCTTCTTCCTTGCTTGAATTCTCCAAACTTGAATTTTTGATTATTTTCATTTTTTTTTTCTTCATGGGGTGTTTTTCTTTTGAACTCCACTTGCTAGTATAATTAGATTCTCTCTTTCTTTGATTTTTTTTTTCCTCTTATGTCTTAATATAATTACTTATTATACATTAATGTACTTAGGGAAAGGTTTTGCAATTTGGTTTAGTGGCTACGTTTAATAAAGGGTAAACAAGAAAAATTTTGCAAGCTTCAAAGGATTGCAAAAGTCATAATTCAACTCGGGTGGTCTAAGTTAAAATATGAGTTTAAAACAAAGAATGCTAGATCATCTCTTGCTAAATGTGAGCATTTAAAGTTTTATCTCAAAGAAAATTCTAATTTGTTCCAAGAATACCAATGTTAAGTAAATTTTGATCAAAGCATATATATTTACCATAAAAATCTTAAAAAGTGGTGTTTATGACCTTAACAACAAATGCTTAAATCAAAGAATTATATTAAGTTAAAATCAAAATCAAAGTTTAAAAACAAATAGCTTTCAAAAATAACTCAATTTATCTCAAGTTGTTAACCAGGTACAATACTCCTATTTTGAAGCCTATGTTACCAAATAGGTTTATTGATGAACAAGCTTTGAGTATAGTACGACTTAGAGATGCTGTAATTGAGCCTTTAAAAAGGATAGGGTGGGAAAGCTTTATTAATATGAAAGATAATGTGTATGCCCCTTTAACTCTAGAATTTTTTTAGCATTTATTTTTCATACATATACCCTGGTGTGGACCAAATTGAATCCCATATTAAATTCCAATTAAGTGAAAGGTAGTATCAACTTACAACCATATTATTAGGTTTCTTACTGAGAATGCTAGTAAGTTTGTGCCTTTTAACTTTAGTGAAGTTGATGCATGTGAGGCTTTTACTGTCTCACGCAAGTATAATTCTAAGAGTTCTAAGGCCACTAGTTTCCGAAATCCTGCTTACCGTTATTATTCACACATTTTTTGCTCGAACAATTTTTAGGAGAAAGGAGAGTGATGGTGTTGTAGGGATTTATGAGCTATATTTTCTGTGGGCTATTGAGAATAGTATTAGGCTTAATGTTGGCTATCGGCTGGGTTCAAGATAGAAGAAGGTAGCAAAGGGAAACACATTTAGTATAGTGATGGGGAGTTTTGTCACTAGGATTGGGGGTTTTTTTGTGTGTTTAGCCCTGAGAGAACCACTAAAAGAAAAGAAAAGGATGAAGAGGGTAAAGAGTTTGTGAAGATATCTATGAGTTGTAAAGCTGATGAAACATGAGCAGTCTTAATGAATCCACAAAGCAACTGATTCCACACTATATGGCAGTCAATATCGATATGTTTAGTCTATTCGTGAAAGACCGGATTTGCAGCTATATGCAAAGCTGCTTTATTATCACAATACAATGGAATAGGAAGATGTAAAGGGAGCCGCAAGTCTTTAAGGTTATATGAAATCCATTGTAATCATATACAGTTGAGGCCATGCTACGATACTCTGCTTCTGCGGAGGACTTACTCATAGTAGGTTATTTTCTTTTTATTTCCATGAGATGAGTGATGATCCAAGAAAAACACAATAACTAGTTAAAGATCATCTGGTCACAAGGCAAGTAGCCCAATTGGCATCACAATAGGCCATTAGATGTAAATCATTAGAATGAGGAAAGAATAAGCCTCTAGCTGGAAATCCTTTTTAAGTACTTAAGCAAATGAAGTGCAACCTTTAAATGACCTTTACAAGGCCTTTGCATATACTGACTTAATTGTTGGACACCATATGTGACGTCTGGCTTTGTAAGACTTAAGTACAACAATTTGCCCACAATCCTTCGAAATTGATCAGGTTATTCAAGGGATGCTCCCATATCAGCCTCAAGCTTAAGCCCTTGAATTAAAGGAGTTTGAATAGGAGCAGCATGATTTAAACCAAATAAATTTTCTTTATGAAACATACATTCCCATATCAAACCTAGCTATTTCAATCCCCCAAGAAGTATTTAGCATAGCCGATATCTTTGATTGTGAATTTAGAATGAAGGAATTATTTAACTCCAATAATAAGCTCTTCATTTGGTCCAGTTAGTAAGACATCATCAACATACACCAAAGGGCTAAAAGGTTAGCTCCTTCACCCATTGTAAACAAACAATGATCATGAGTGGATTGATGAAAACCATAGGATTTTAAGGTAGTAGTGAATTCTTTATTCCATTGCCTACCTACCTGTTTCAACTCGTAGAGAGATTTATGCAACCAATAAACTTGGCCAGGTTTGGCAACTGAATAACCCTCTGGTGGACTCATATATATCTCCTCATCAATAAAATCATGCAAATAAGCATTATTTATATCAAGTTGATGTAAAGGCCATACCTTTGCATTAGCTATTGCAAGTAGAAGTCTAACTGTGACCAATTTTGCAACCGGAGAGTATGTGTCATTGTAATCAAGGCCAAGGAGCTGGTTGTAGTCCTTGGCTACCAATCTACCTTTATATTTGTCAAAAGAACCATCTGAGTTGTACTTAACTTGAAAAACCCATTTATTAACTATAGGTTTCTTACCATGAGGTAGATCAGTAAGGGACTAAGTATTGCTTTTTTCCAAAGCTTCAAGCTCCTTTTGCATAGCTTGACCCCAATTGGCATCTTGCTTGGCCTGTTGATAAGTACTTGGTTCATAGATTTTTTACACCTAGGCTTGAAACACCAAATAGGATTCAGAGAAAGATAAAGAATGTGGATATTGAAGAGGTTCATTAGTACCTGCAGAAGTAGCTGAGTTAACAGATATATTGCTATTGTGTGTGACATTGGCCACAAAATCACTCAGCCAAGAGGGTTTATGTGTAGGTCTAGTGCTTTTGCATAATAAAGGTGATGGATGAGATGGTGTTTCTAGAAGTGGTTATGGCAATGTGAATGAATTATTAAGTGAATCTGTAGTAGGTAAAAGTGGAGGAGCATCTGAATTAACTATTGGATAGTTAATTGTATTATTTGGAAAATGTAAAGGGTATGAGTTATGTGACATATCTACAGTACTTTGAGCAGGGTCTAGTGATATGATAGAGGCTGGTGGTGTAGTGGTGTGTACTGGCGATATGGGTAAAAGAATGTCTTCATTGGTTTGAGTAAAGGAAGGTTGCTCAATGTCTTGGGTTATAAGGTCAATACATGCAGGTAAGGTAAAGGTGGTTACTGACTGTTGGTTGCTTAAATGGAAGGGAAATACTGTTTCTTGAAATTTTACATCTCGAGATATGAAATCTTTTTGGTACACGGGTTGTAGAGCTTGTACCCTTCATATTGTGGTGGATAACCAAGTAAAACACTAGTTATGGCATGTTCATCAAATTTATTTCTAAATGATTGGGTATTGGTAGGCAAAGCCAAACAACCCACTGTGATTAAATATGAAATGTCTGAGGCATATCCATATAATAACTCAAAAGGAGTTCTCCAATCCAAAACCTCAGTGGTAATCTATTTAATATGTGAGTAGCTGTCAATAATATTTCAGACAAAAAAACCCCTTGGAAATTTTGCTTGTAATATCAAGGCTCTACTAATCTGTAATAAGGTTTTATGTCTCCTTTCTACCACACCATTTTGTTGTGGTGAATAGGTGTATGTTCTTTGATGGGATATACCTTTCTCATGGAAAAATTCTCTACGCTTGCTGTTTACAAACACTGATCCATTATTTGATCTTACGTTCTTAATGGATGTTTTAAAATGATTTCGGATAAGCTGTGCAAAATGAGTTAAGGCTATTAAAACTTATGATTTTGAAGTGATCATGTACACCCAAGTGTACTTACTATGGTCATCCACAAGTGTCAACATATGCTTAGCACCAGTAATAGAAACCATATGGGCCCCAAACATCCACATGTACTACTTCAAACACTTCTTTTACATGATGATCAATAGAAGAAAAAGGTAGTCTTTGTTGTTTGGCAAGAGGACACATGTTGCAATTAAAATCTTTTATAATAGTATAAGGCACACCTTTCAAATGATTCATTCTTACAGGTGAACAATGTCCTAGCCTATTGTGCCATAACAACGATAAGTGGTGATCGCGGTTTACACAAATATGGTATACTGTACTTGGCTTATTTGAATGAAATGAATTTGAGTTGAGGTAATATAGGCCATTTGCCACGCTTCCAATAGCAATAGTCTCCTTACTCAGCAAATCCTCCAAGATACATTCGTCAAGTAAAGAATTAACTGAAATCAAGCATGTTTTGGCTAGAGTATTCACAGAAATCAGATTACATCTAAATTTGAGTACAAAAAGTGTATTGAACAAAGTGATTCTACGATGTAAGGTTATGTCTCCAATAGGTGTCATAATTTGAATTGAGCCATCTGGTAATTTAACTATTTTGGGTTTCTGTAATTTAGTTAAGGTGTGAACAAGGTTGGGTCATTGGTCATGTGATCTGTAGCCCCTATATCAACAATCCAATTTCCCTTATACTTACTAGTAGTACCAACAGATAAACAAATGGATTCATTACCTGCAAGACCCGAGCTATGACTAACATTGGCTGCTTCATCAGTGATATGTTGTACAGCTTTGCCCTTTAGTGCTTTTAACAATTCCCGCTGCACTATTCTTGAAATGTTCTCATATGAGCTCTCAATATTCTCAGAAAATTTGGAAGGGATAATGTCAAGAGGTGTATCTTCTGACTGATTCACAACATTAGCTTGAGATTTATCCCTTTTTTGTTGGTACTCATTGAACCAATCAGGATAGCCATGCAGTTTAATGCAGATATCCTTTGTGTCGCCCATTCTTACAATATTCACAATACCTCTCATCCCTCTTCTTTTGAAAATTTCTTGAATCTCTAGTAGTACCCCTCCTATGATTGTTATTTCTCTGTACATTCATAGCTGAAGTTGTCTCGCTGGACTCATTAAACATAGAGTGGACTTCCTTTTGTTTCTCGACGCTCATTATCATTGAATAAGCCTTATTGACATTAGGAAAGTGTCCATCAATAGAATTTGATTTTTAATGTGTTCATACTATTCATTCAGCCCCATTAAAAATTGAATGAGCCTATCTTCATTCTCCATGTCCATCAAAATTTTGGAAACACCATAATCGCAGGTTGGCAATTGTCTAAGGCAATACAATTCATCCCAAAACTTCTTGAGTTTTGTAAAATAAACCATAATAGACATGTTTCCCAGTTTAAAGTTTGTTGTATCGTGCTAAATTTGGTAAAGCAATGGTCCATTGCTCTCTCCAAAATGCTGTAACAACTCATTCCAGAGATCAAAAGCACTAGTAGTATAAAGAAATGCCTCAACAATTTCCTTAGAAATTGAATTGAGCATCTAGGATATAACCATGCTATCAACACGTAACCATTTCTCATAGTAAGGAGAATTAGGATATGGTTTAGGGATTTTACTATTGATGAATCACAGTTTATCCTTGGCTTTGAGAGCAATCACCATAGATCGGCTCCAAGGAAGATAGTTCATGCCGTTGAGAGGCACGCTCACCAAAGTCAGATTGGGATGGTCTACGGTCATGAGACCCAAAGCAGCTTCGTATTCATTTGCAGTAACCATTAAGGATGATTTTCAAGAAAACGTGAAAAAAGAATCGAAGAAGAACAATCGCAAGAGAAATATGAAGCAATTCAAATGAGCTCAGATTCAAGCTCTGATACCATGAACATATTCAATGGAAGATATAGCAGAAAAATGATTCTCAGTATATTAATAATGACGGTTATAAAATTCTATTATCTGAGCTCAAGGAGGATGGAACCTTTTATATACAGCTATTGTTATTTTAGAATTTTCTCCTAAATTGTTAAGTCCCAACATATGAGCTATGTGTTTGACGCCACGTCATTACAAGCTTACCAAAAATAAATTAAAACTAACCATAACAGTGATATAATTTACAAGTTAGAGAGCGAAATTGAAAATGTTTCCGCAAATTGAGAGATAAGAGAGGACCTGGGCTTTGCCTGAGGTAGGTTGGAATTGATGAAGAGGAGAAATTATGTGGGTTATGTTAACATATAAACGCAGCGTTTTATAACTTATCTGTGGTTGCTTGCTTTTAACTCTAGCTGTTTTGGTGGGATTCATGTATAATATTATTTTATTTATTTGTAAAGGACATATTTAAATTAGGAATTCAATTATTACAAAAGTTAGAAATTGGAATGTACAGGAGGTTAATTTAAAAATAGTGTGCAATTATATCTAAATGTAAACTTGACCGTATTTTTAATGGTTTACTCAAAAGAAAATAAGGAGATAAAAAAACAAATTAGTATGGTATTTTTAGTAATACAGATATCTGTGAACAAAAACAAAAATACTCATACATCAAGATCTAATCTTTAGCCAACAAACAACAACCGAAAAGAAAGAACTAAACGCAATCAAAACTTTCGAAAGAAAAAAAAAAAAAGAGAACTAATTTTATTAAATGATCCCACAAATAAATATGTACATTAACCCAAAACAGATTGCACATTAACATTATTGTCTTGTATAAACAATTGCTATGAAGCTCATCAACATTAATCTAACCTATAATCCCATGCCTGCAAAAACTTCCTTTAAACTTCACAGATTGGGCTTCTGTTTGAGTTCATGTTTGAAGCATTAGAGGTTGAATTAGCATGGAAAGCAGATTGTCTTGAAGACCCTTCAAGCAATTTTAAGGAAAGAGAAGGGGCCAATAGAGTGTCCTACCTTCTGCCGACAAGTGCAATTTCACATCTTGCACTTCATCAGGTGGAAAGTAGTGGTTTTGCAGGAGATATTTCCTCTTTGGCTGGCATAAATGGATGTTTGATATAGGACAGAAAACGGAGTGGAGAGAGAGAGTATAGGATAGACAAATTAATTGTTCTGGTGAGATGAGAGAAAAATGAATCTGACACATCATAACTGAGGTGGCCAAAAACACGATTTTTAATTGACCCTGGCTAGCCATGTCACGTGTCCGACTATTTTTTCAGAAAGAGTCACTTTTGCGTTATATTAGTACCCTCCAACTTGAGGGACACGAGTGAAAATAAGCCATTCATAAGGGAAGGAGAAAGTTGTTCCTTGAGAAAGATGATGCCTCTCACTTGTATTGTCCAACATCACTCCGTATTTCCACCTCCTGTGCACCCTTAACTTTTGCTTTCATCCATAAAATATTTCAAGTCATAATTTAAACACCTCAACGATTAGTGTCACAATGTTTTTCTATCAAAGTTCAGTTGTTAAATAACATTTTCAGCCCACCAATACGGATTTGTAACATTTTTTTCACCATATTTTAACACATCCATAGAGAAGAGAGACCCATTTTCAAGTAGTATCTACTTCGACATAGATCCAGTTCACAGCCACCCATTTTGGGTTTGACGTGGGAGGAGCTTGTTCTCCTCGTTTCTTTTTGAGCATGAGGAGAAATTTAATGAGTTTCTGCCCAAGCGTCACGTATGCACTCAAGTTAATGGAATGTAATATCATCAAAAGCATTTCTCTAATGTAAGATAATACATAAACAAGAAATACGTTTGATTAGATTGTACTACATTTTATTTCATTGCTCAACTGATCAAACGGAGCCTTACTATTAAAATAAGCTGAGCTTTTTAGCTATTATTAACATTTCAATCTAGACAGCAATTTACACAGCACTTTCAACAGCAAGAGAGTTCAATTGGTCACTAATAAAGCTGGGCTCTATTTAACAAAATAGAACTTTTAAGGATCTAGTGATGCTAGAAGGGCTATCTATCTACAGGCATATTGCACTCGGTTTCAATTTACCAATTTATAGAAAACAATTCCTACGAAGCAAAAATCTCAACCAAGCAATAACCTGAAATACAATGGCTGCTGTCGTGCTACAACAAGAGTAGAAGAAAGACATCCCTATAAAGGAGCAGTAATTATTTATACACTGAGCAAACCATATAGAAATGCATCAATCATCATAAATCTGAAGAAATATGACCACCTACTAAATTAGAAACTTAAAATTAAGAATAAATTTACAACAGTCACAAAAAAGAAGCTTTAACATGAATCTATTCATAACCAATGCACAAACAGTTTTGAGTGAGCAGACTCCATGAGCTCCTTTTAAATTGAAGTCCATAATGAACCTTATCTACAAAACAATCAGTAACTTTATGCATACAAAAACATGACTCGCCAATACAACTAGAAAATAAACCATATTTGAAAAAAAAAAAATGCCTAAATTTATCCAAAAGTAAGCTTTTGGATCGATTTTAACAGAAATTCCCAAGTACCCATTTCCACCTTAAAGGCCAAAGTGGTTTCCTAAGTGAAAATTCTTAAAATCGATTAAAAAGATCAATTTTTAGGTATATTGTACATCGCAATCAAGTTGAGGCAATTTGATCGGTATTCCATGCCAATAAGAGGAGAACTACATAATAGACATCCACATGGAAAATCAAATTAAAAGAGGAAGAAGATATGCTAGCAAAGCCATTCTCTCTTGCTTCATTAATAGCTTAGCTTAAAGTTTCTGCCAAAAAAGGAAAAGTATAGCTTAAAGTTTCTCATCCACAATCATACACAACATATAATCATCATTTGCAGTTGACATAAAATAAATAAAATAATCAGATTTCCAGATAATAACGAATGTGTCTCTAAGCTTCTCCAATAATAGCCACTTCCAGATAATAACGTATGTGTCCCTAAGCTTCTCCAATAAACCCACAACCCACTTCTGATCGAGAACAGCTAAAATCAACAATGGATGAAGGAAAAGAATATACGCAACCGACACTGGGTTATCTCTACCAAGCAATAACAGCTCATGCATCATTAATATAACAACAAGGGCCTCATGTACCAGTTCATCAAGTTGAGAAAAGCAAAATTCAAAACCAATATACAACTTGTGCTGATTCTAATTAAAAAAGTTTGAGGCAAGTAATAGAAGGCAGTTTTTCCATTTCTTTTTTCATGGTAAAATTTATCATTGAAGGACAGATAGGTTCCATACCATTCTTGACTGAAAGTTGAAACCCAAACATAAGAACCCCAAGGCCCCCATTCCTCCTAAGAATAAAAATCTAACCCATCATATGAAAAATTACAAAAAAAGGATCGAAGAAAAAAAAAAACTAATAACAACAGCAATAACAATAGCAACAAAAGGGGAAAACCAAAATCAAAATAAATCATGAGATAATAATATATTTTGAAAAAAAAAAAAGGGGGGGTGGGGGGTGGGGGAAGAAAAATAAAAATAAAAAAACTACGAAGAAAGAGGTCGTGGGGGAGGCAACAGTTGATGTAGACTTTGATTCACCTCTCTATTCCTTAATATAAAAGGATGATTTAATAGCTGAACTGCCGTCCATCTCCTAGCCGGTTCCCTCTGCAGACAACAAGAAATAAAATGGTGGAAATCCCTGGAAGCGGTGGGTGGTGCTTCCGGTGGCTGTGACATACAAATGGCACACATCAAGCTAGCCCAATCGCCTTGTCTTCCAACAGCAAAAGGAAATCTCCCTAAATAAAATTCCAATATACTAACCCCTAAACTCCAAATATCCCCTGCATATCCATCATATTGCCCATGATTCAAGTCTGTGTTAATCCTTTCAGGACTCATATAAGCAATAGTTCCAACAGATGAATCGCAAGGATCCATTGTCTGTGCCAAAATCCTACTTACCCCAAAATCTGCAATTTTCACATTCTTTTTCGAATCAATTAACAGATTCGAAGGCTTTATATCTCTATGCACTATTTTCCTTCGATGAAGATAAGCAATACCACTCAAGATTTGACGGGCAACATCCGATAGGCGGGCCTCATGCCCGATACGGGCCCCTTCTAGAGATCCGCCGTCCATGAATTCTAATAAAACTTGGATCTCACCGCCATGTTCGTAAAATTCATGGCATCTCACCACGTTAGGATGGTTGACGCCGCGGAGAATATCGATCTCGCGGCAGATCTGGTTCCGAACAGAATCCTCGTGGTGGTTTCCATATATCACTTTTAGGGCGAAGAGCCTACCCGTAGGACGGTGGACCACTTTGTAGACGGTACCGCCACTGCCGTTCCCTATTCGGTTGATTCGATCCAGGTCAGAAAAGCTTAGTTGTCGAGTTTGAGTTTGTTGATGACTTGTTGATGGAGCGGAGCTAGATGTTGGAGGCAGAGGTAAAGGGACAGCTAGTTTGGGGTCTCGTTGCGGTAAGGGTAGCGTCAAGTCCGGCCGCCTTCGCGGACGGCTTCGATTACCGTTGGCGTTGGCGTTGGCGTTGCCAGTGGCCATAGCTGGTGGTGGCTGAATCGGTTTCATGACTGGGTAAAGATTTGAATGAATCTGATCAACAGTTTCTAGGGTTGTTTTAATTTGGGGGTCAACAATGATGAATGATGATCATCGCCGTCTAATAGGGCTGTTTGATTTCTTCTTCTTAGGAAAAATACAAGCCATAGAAAGAAAGAAAGAAAATAGGAAGAAAGTTCTTGGAAGTGAGAGGAGAGGAGAAAGAAAGCAGAAGGAAAATATTGAGGGAGAAAATAGAGAGCTAATATGATCTGTGACTGCCCTTTTTGTAATATGAGAGACAGAAATAAACCACTCAAAAATATTATAAAAAAAATAAAAACAAATGAAGTTCATTTTGAGGAGAGAGATTTTAAGGGTATACAGAAAGAAACACGCGCTTTGTTTATGTGTGAACTACAAACATTAACAGACGATATATCGACATTATGGTTTGGTGGGTATAGTTAAGGATCTTCATCAAAATGCCTAAATCTCAAAAAACCAAATCAAATTCATTCGAATCCATTTAAAGCCGCAATCTTAAAAAATTGATGCTTAATTTAGTTTTATAAAATTTAAAATCAAACTTTTTATTTGGTTTATAATTTTTATATCAAAATCGCCGAGACCGAAACATATCATCATATATATTATATTATATGTGAGCAAATATTATTTTTTTATAATTTTTAATAGTAAATATAAAAATAAATGAAAATTTAAATTTTATATTTAATTAACATCTTATTTAACATATAACTTTTTTAAACCATACTAAGAATAAAATATAAAAAATTTAATTTAAAAATTTTCAATAGCTACTTAAAATTATGTATATTTTTATTTGCATAGTTTATAATTATGTATATTTTATAGCTTAGTTTGTATTAATTCATTTCTTATATTTAGTATAATGTTAATTTCTTTTTTTCTTATTAATTAGATAAGTACGGAAGTCTAATTTATTTTCTTTCAAGCCATCCAAATCGCATACTAAACCGAACCAAGTCAAAATGCAATAAAGATTTAATTTAGCTTGAAATTTGAATAATTTAATTTGGTTTTAATTTTTCCAAACTATCATTTTAGATTTGATTTAATTATTATATTCAAATCGAACTAAATCAATCCACCAACAATCCTAGATATAGTATATCTACGATTTTATAATAGTCAATTTTGATTTAAAGTTCTATTTGACAACAGCTTTTCACAAAACATTTATGCTTTGACTTGATTGACACTTTAATTATTATTTATAATGTTCAGTATTATAGCGTTTTTAAAGTTTGAGGGAATATATTATTAACACAATTAAAAACTAATTTGCTTTTAGAACTTTCGATTTTAATTTTTAGTAAGAATGAAATCAAAATCGAATTGCAGTTATGTGATTTTGAAATTAAAAGTTATGATTTTCTATAAAAAATCAAACCATGTTTTTCTTTGCCTTTTTTAAATTTTTTCTTGAAATTGTTTTTTTGTAGTCTGTTACCATAATAAAACAATAGTAAGTAGTATTATTAAAAAAAGATTAACAAAATTTAATAAAAAAATCTTCAATTTTATTTAAAATTTATAACAAAAATAGAAAATAAATTTAAGCTTTTTTTATGATGTTTGGTCTTACAATCTTAAACCAAACCAAATTAGCGATTCTATTATAAAAATTGAGAAACCGAAACATAATCATAATACACAAATGTTAATTACGAGTTAATAATTTCGATTTAAACTCAGTTTGATTCTCAATTTAAAAATAATCGGTGATCATGGAAGCAGACCGGGTAAAGCTGCACGCGCCTGAGCGGTGACTCACGGGTAAGGGTAAGGCATACACATTGGTCATGTCGTGAGCTATACATTGGGTTTGTTGTGTTGTGATTTCTCAAACTATTTATGTAATGTCACACTTCCTTTCTCACGTTGACATTTTATGAGCATTGAAACAAGTTTTTCTCTTTGTATAATATTATTATGTGCATTAAACCTTAATTCTTTCTTTAGCATGTCAAAGTATAATTAGTCGTGGAGTCTTAATATTTTTTTCTTTCTTTAATGTTTTATTTTTATTCTAACTTCTTATATACAATTTTTAATAATATCATTGATATTATTAATTTCATTAAGTATTAGAAAAATAGAAATCTAAAGTTTTATTACTTTGAAAAGTATTAATAATATTATTAATTTATTAGTTATTTGAAAAAGAAACAAGGCTCAGCAACAACCACAGTATGACCTCCTCTTTATATAAAACTCCATTATACAATTTATACAATAGAATCTTGACTTGATCAACGAGAAATGATTCAACAACAAATAGGAGAATGATGGTCAAAACAGTTACTAATATATATATATATATATATATTAATATCGAGGGAGTGTGATTCCAACCTAGATCTATTGCTAGACCTATATGCACTTACTACTAAACTATACTTTGGTGTGCTAGATAGTTACTAATATGAACAATAAAGTTGTTAGTATTATATAATGTGCTTGCCATGCATTACATTGATGCGGAAACAAAACTATGTTGTCTATGCCTACACATTACCTAAATACCATATAGTAGATATGCAAGCTCAATATATAAATTTATCCATGTACTTTATCCGAAAAATCTTGTGGCACCCTTAATTTTTAGTTTGATATGTTGAACATTTCAACTTATAAAAATTATACTTATTAAATTTTTTAACTTGCAAAAATTATTCTATTGAACGCTCGAACTTGTAAAATTCGATCGATTAAATACTTATTGGATAATTGAAAACTGTGAAAATTATTATTCTAAAAATTATACTAGTCACACATCAAGTGAATATTTTGCACAATTAAATTCAAAAATAACTCAAAATTATTATTACTAGTATGGATAAGAGTACAATGTTACCAAAATTCATAACTTCAGGAGGCATAATAGATCCCTCACAAAGTTTAGGGTACCACAAAACATGTTGTAACACGTGATTTATAACAGCTTCGACAAAATCAAATGCATATATTCTAGCAGCTGTTATTTACTTGTATTTTGAATATATGGTTTTTTTTTTATCCATACTTAATCTTAGGATTTTTTTTTTAGTTTTGTTTGTTTAAGTTGTATCTATGAAAGAATTTACTGCTCTCTTTGAATTATACAAGTTATTACTTTTCTTTCCATTCCTTTATTAAAGTTTAATATAGTATTAGAGCGGTTGTTTTAAAACCAAAAACCAAGATATCAAAATGACAACAGCAAATTCTTCATAACGCTGCAACAAAATGATAATCCTGAAGTTTCTCTAGTCACATATTTGCTGAAGTAAGACAATTATGCAACATGGTGAAGGGCCATGACAAACGTCTTGTTGGCCAAAGACAAGTCTAGCTTTATAGATGGTAGTCTTTCACGATCTGCAACCAATTCTACAAATGAAACTGCGTAGGTTAAAGGAAATTCTATGGTGTTCTCTTGACTTTTCAATTCACTTCATTTGTCGCTTCATGATAGTGTGGCTTTTTTTGACACAATAAAAGAACTCTAGGATGATTAGTCGAAGCATTTTTCACAAGGGAATGTTGCTCGAGTCCACAACTAAAGATGGAGATTGTGAACACTGAACAAGGTGTTCAAATGATGGTTAGCTATTGCACCAAATTGAAGGGATTATGGGATGAACATACATCGTATTCTCCATTGCCAAAATGCACTTATGGTGCTTCCAGGGAATATATAGCAACAAAAGACAAAGAAAAAGAAAAAGAAAGGGTTCATCAGTTTCTTGTGGGACTGAATGACAAATTCAATGTTGTTCGATCTCAGATTTTGAAAACATAACCTTTACCAACTCTAGCACGTGTGTATGGATTAGTTACACAATAGGAACGACACCAACAACTTTCTAAGAGCAAAGGGAATAATTCGTTGGAGAAGGCGACATTTGTAATTTCCAAAGGAAACAAGTTACAAAATTCTCGGCTAGGGACAGGTAAATGAGATGTCTCTAAATTATTTTGTGATCATTGTAAACAACCAAGGCATGCCAAAGAAACTTGTGTACTACAGGACCTAGCCACGAGTAAACTGATTAGAATGGGTAAAATGAGGAATGACCTTATTATTTCCAAGATTTAGCACTAATTTCTACTTTTGCATCATCAAATAAAGATCAGATTTTTATGCACCAACGTCTTGGTCGTGTTTCTTTTCATCACTTGCCTCATATTTCTGAATTTCCATCTTTTAATTTCAATGATTTTGATTATTGTTGTGATGTTTGCCATCGAGCTAAACAAACTTAGCAACCTTTTCCTATTAGTTCTATCAAAACCAAAAAAGCATTTGACTTGATTCATTGTGATTTATGGGGTCCCCATTATACACCTTCTTTGTTTAAGTTTGATTATTTTTTTTTTACTATCATTGATGATTTTACAAGAATTATTTGGATATATTTGCTTAAATCTATGACTGAAATTTCTCATATTTTGATTCCTTTTCTTGCCATGGTACATAGACAATTCAATCGTCTCGTAAAAACCATTTGTAGTGACAATGGCACATAATTTACAAATATTTTTCTTCAACAAAGTTGTCAATGAGAAGGGATTCTCAATCAATTTTCTTGCGTTTCTATATCCCAAAAAAATGGTGTAGTAGAACATAAGCACAGACATTTACTTGATGTAGCTAGAGCCTTAAGGTTACAAGTTGGTTTACCTATTAAATTCTAGGGGGAGTGTGTCTTAACTGCTGCTTATTTAATAAATTATATACCGTCACCACTTCTATCTAGAAAAAGCCCATATAAGTTGTTATTTTCTTCTAAACCTTCTTATACTCATATACGTGTTTTTGAGTATTTGTGTTATACTTCAGTTATTCCATAGTCTCGTGATAAATTTCATGATAGAGCCATAACTTATGTCTTTCTTGGTTATCCATATGGTCAAAAGGGTTATAAGGTTTATAATCTTGAATCACATAAAACTTTTGTGTCATATGATGTAATTTTTTATGAGAAAATTTTCCCATAAAGAAAACATTTCTTCACAACCTAAAGTGCTTTTACCATTACCCATTGATGACTTCTTATAATGATATGTTTAGCCACAATAATATCGTGTCTTCTACACAACCACAAAACTCGCCACATGTTCCACCAATTACCAATGATCCGCCACCAGTATCTAGTATACCACCTATTGCACCATGTGTTTCAAGCTGACTCCAACACTCTAAAGTTCAACCACCTCGCTATAAAGATTATGAACTCAATTTTTTAAAAAATAATAACGGCAATTGTTCAGGCTCTTCCAATGTGGCTTACTTAGCTACTGGTCCAGTTTACCCCTTATCTAATTATGTTTCTTACTCAAAATTTTCTTCTGCACATGCTTGTTTTTATCGGTAATCACCAAAATATTGAACCCACATCTTATAACAAGCAGTGTTGGTGGACCATTGGAAGGAGGTTATGAAAAATGAATTGGAAGCTCTTGAGTAGAATCATACATGGACTTTAGAACATCTGCCTCTCAATAAGAATGTTATTGGGTGTAAATGGGTCTACAAAATAAAGTATAAATCTGATGGATCAATCGACTGATATAAAGCACGCCTTGTTAAAGGCGACACTCAAGTTAAAGGTTTGGATTATCATGAAACTTTTACTCCGGTAGCTAAACTTACTATGGTTCATACTTTGTTAGCTGTTGCAGTTGTGAAAAATTCAGACCTTCTCCAATTGGATATCCAAAATGCTTTTATTCATGGTGATTTGCATGAAGAAGTTATATATTCAGCCTCCACCTAGTTATTTGCTAATTGGAGACAACTGAGTATGTCATCTTCGTCATTCCCTTTATGGTTTAAAATAAGCCTCACTATAGTGGTTTACAAAACTCTCTAATGCTATTTTACTTTTTGGATTTAGACAATCCAAGGTAGATACTTCATTATTTGCCTATCAACAAGGTTCTTCTTTAGTTGCTATACTTTGTGTATGTAGATGATGGTGTTTTTGCCACAAATGTTATTTCCAAATTAAAGGCTTTAAAGAGTTTTTTAGCTTCCTAGTTTCCTATCAAGGATCTTAGTTCTCTCAAGTATTTTCTTGGTCTTGAGGTTGCTCGAAGTTCAGAAGGAATAGTCCTTTCCCAGCGAAAATACACGTTGGACATTTTACAAGAAACAAGCATGTTGGCATCTAAACCAGTACAATTTCCTATAGAGCAACATCATCGATTACCTTTGGATGAGTCCTCTTCTTGAAGATCCTAAATCTTATTGAAGGTTGGTCGAGAGGCTGATTTACCTTACCATTACTGGCCCGATATTTGTTATTCAATTCAAATGATATCTCAATTCATGCATCAACAGCAACAAAGTCATTGGTTTGCAACTCTTCGTATTTTGCACTATCTTAAGCTTGCACCACGTCAAGGAATTTTTCTCTCTTCATCAAGTTCCTTGTCACTCAAAGTTTTATATGACTCGGATTGGGCTAGTTGCCCACTTACACGTCGCTCTCTTATTGGTTTTTTTTTTCCTTGGCCATTCTCCTTTCACTTGAAAAACTAAGAAACCATTGGGCTAGTTGCCCACTTACATGTCGCTCTCTTATCGGTTTATTTATTATTTTTTTTTGTCATTCTCCTAGCACTTGGAAAAGTAAGAAACAGGTAACCGTGTCC
The DNA here is from genome assembly GCF_014843425.1 of Jatropha curcas. The sequence continues at coordinate 330,910 of NW_023591471.1, read as the reverse complement.
CGCTCATCTACTGAGGCAGAATATCGTTCTATGGCTTCTGCTACTTATGAGATTGTCTGGTTACACCAGTTGCTTTATGATTTACATGTTTCACATTCAACAATAGGTTAATTATTTTGTGATGGTCAAACTACTTGTCACATTGCAAATGACCTAATTTATCATGAATGCACAAAGCATATTGAAGTGGACTGTCATTTTGTTCAAGAGTGCATTCAATCGGCATTTTGTTCGAGAGTGCATATTGAAGTGGACTGTCATGAGAATTTTTTTTTGTTCATAACTTGGCTGTTTGTAGTTCCAACATTAATTCTTTGGGTAATTCTTCTCTAAGTGTCATGGTTTTGTCTAAGGCATCTGTTTCAATGTTGTTTGCTTGGTCAATTCGAGCGAGCTGCTAAGTGCTCCCTTCATTCTCTAGTTTGCGCATGAGTGTTTGTGCCAGAGTGTGGTACTTGATTATTTTCGCCTCTTTGGTGGTGAATTGTGCACAAAGCATATTGAAGTGGACTGTCATTTTGTTCGAGAGTGCATTCAATGGGTATTTTGTTCGAGAGTGCATATTAAAGTGGACTGTCATGAGAATTTTGTTTTGTTCATGACTTGGTTGTTTGTAGTTCCAACATTACTTCTTTGGGTAATTCTTCTCTGCGTGTCATGGTTTTGGTTAAGGCATCTGCTTTAATATTGTTTGCTCGATCAATTCGAGCGAGCTGCTAAGTGCTCCCTTCGTTCTCTAGTTTGCATAGGAGTGTGGTACTTAATTCTTTTTGCCTCTTTGGTGGTGAATTCACCTATTGTTTGGTTCACTATTAGCTGTGAGTCTAAGAAGATGTGGAGGATAGGGGCACGTATCTCAAGAGCTAACTTTAGTCCTGTGATTAATCCTTCATATTCGACACCATTATTAGTCATGGGAAAGTTCAGTTGGATGACGTACTGTATCTTTAGTTTTTCGATCCCTTATAATATGATGCACGCGGCTATTTCTGAACTTCCTAAGGCTCCATCAGTGTATAGTTGCCAAGTTATGTCATTCGGAGTTTTAGCCTCAGTCTTTTGGTCACCCTCTCCTTGTTCCTTTGAGAATTCAGCTAGGAAATCTGCTAATACCTGTGCTTTATGGCGATACGAGGTGTGTACCTGATATTAAATTCTCCTAATCTGATTGATACACTAGCCTACCTGAGGTTTTTGCTCGGTATAGTACCATTTTCAAAGGATGGTTAGTTCTGACGAATATAACGTGAGATTGGAAATAATGGCGTAAACTGTTTGCCGATATGAGGACAATAAATGCTAGCTTCTTAATGTTAAGATACCTCAGTTCAGCTCCTTGGAGCACTCTGCTGCTACAGTAAATAAGGTATTGTTCTCCATATTCTTCCCTGATCAAGACTGATGGTACTGTGCTCTTTGTGGCGGCTAGGTATAGGTAAAAAGGTTCATCCTTCTTAGGTCTGCTTAAGAGCGAAGCTGAGGAGAGGAATTCCTTTATTTTGTCGAGGGCAATCTTGCACTTGTCATCTTATCGAAAGCCCTTTAACTATTTGAGGGCTTTATAGAATGGCATGCATCTCTTGGCCGAACATGAGATAAAGCGTCCTAGGGCTGTTATTCGGCCATTCAACTGCGATATTTCACGAATGTTGGTTGATGCTTTCATCTCTAGGATCGCCTTTATTTTTTCAGGGTTCGCCTCTATTCCCCGATGTGATATCATGAAACCCAGGAACTTACCTGCTTTTACTCCAAACATGCACTTGTCTGGATTCAGCTTCATGTTGAACTTGTTCAGGATCTCGAATGCTTCTTTTAAGCGAGTAGGGTGGTTCGAGGCCTGAGTACTCTTGATAATCATATCATTCACATATACTTCTGCCGTTTTCCCTATTTGATGCTGAAACATGCCATTGACAAGTCTTTAGTATGTGGCTCTTGCATTTTTTAAACCGAAGGGCATAACCTGATAGTAGTAAATTCCTCTATCTATGATGAAGCTCAGTTTTTCTTCATCTAGTTCATTTATTTTGAAATGATGGTATCCGACGACCACATCTGCGAAACTGTATACTTCGTATCTAGCTGTTGAATCCACTAACTGATCAATATTGGGTAGTGGGTAAGGGTCTTTGGGATATGCTTTGTTCAGAATGTTGAAGTCTACGCATAATCTCCACTTCTCGTTTGGTTTAGGGACTAGAACAACATTCACCAACCACTCGGGATCATATAACTCCCTTACAAATCTTGCTTGTAGAAACTTGTCCACCTCGGTCGCTATGCCTTGTTGTCGCTCGAGTCCATGACTTCACTTTTTCTACTTAACTGGCTTGTGGTTTGGATCAATGCTAAGTTTTTAGGACATGGTGTTTAGGTTAATCCCTACTTTGTCCTTGGTGGATTAGGCGAAGCTGTTTGAGTTTTCTTTTAGTACTTCTTTGATGTTGCTTTGTAACTCTATAGGGAGTTCAGTGGCTAAAGTCAGATGTTTCCCTATTCAATTTCCCATTTGGTAAGTTCGTACACAGGTGTTGGGTTCAGTTCCAAGCTCTCTCTTGGTATGTCAAAAGGTGGATGTTCATCTCGAGTCGTATTGTCTCCTTCGGTTGTCATCCACATTATGGGTAAGGCGAGTGGCACCCCTTTGAGTGCTATCATTTATGCTTCCCGAGCCATCTTTTAATTACCACTGACTACAATAACTTTGTTGTTATCAAAATAAAACTTTAAAGTTAAATACCTGATGGAAGAAACTGCCTCCAACTCATATAAGGAGGGTCTACCTAGTACGACGTTGTATGGGAACTGTATCTCCGCCACCATGAATTCTGCTTTGAGTCTTCTCATGATCCCCTGTTGTTCCGAGCTCTAGAGTTACATCTGTGGACCCAACTATTGTGACTGGTTTTCCTGCTAGTTCGACTAGAGGGGTTTAGACAGGTTTTAGCTTCGCCCGTCTAGCTTTGAAGCGCTGAAGACTTACATTGTTAATAGGTTAACTGCACTTCCATCATCTACTAAGATTGTTTTCACCAAGAAGTTTTATAGGATCCCTTCTATGATTAAGGTGTCATTGTATGGGATGTGCACATTTTCGCCATCAGCATCTGAGAGTGAGATTGGGGCTCGAGTAACTAATCTTATTTAGGTAGATTTCTATAGCCCTTGTCTTTCTTGCTGAGTTGATATCTCCACCTATAGAGCCACTGAATTTGTGTGAATTGTGCCAAGAGTATTGTGTTGTACTACCTGTTTTTCTTTCCTTCGAGAGGGTTTAAGTTGTTGATCTTTTCTAATGCGCCCGACAAATTCTCTTAGTTCGCCCCTTTATGTGAGGCCCTTAATCTCTTTTTGAAGTTACCAACAAGCCTCGGTGTCATGGCCAACGTCGCTATGAAACTCATAATACTTGCTTTTGTCTCTGTCCCATGGTATCTTCTCTCAAGTTTCTAGGGTAGTTGAGTTGAACTTTATCTCCGTGTTCTATTACCCAAGATAATATTTTCGAACGCGGCCTATTCAAGGAGGTGAACTCTCGATCTTAGTGCAATCTATCTTTTTTAAGGTAAGATGTTCTTACCATATAGCTCGTCCAAGGATGTCGAAGGGGTGACCTTCTCCTAGGCAAGCGCCTTCTGTTTGGAGAAGGATGTCTCCTGTTTCTAGGTTTTTCTTCTAGGGGTGATCTTCAGTGTTGAGCCCCATAGGGTTCATCCAACTTTGTGTATTTATGAGCTTGAGCTATAAGCTTTGCAAAAGTTATAGAAGGGTCAATGCTCAGGCTTCCAAATAGTTTGTTGTATTTACAGTTCTTCGTCATAGCGCTGATTGCCACTTCATTATTCAGGTTCTCATTTTGCATGGCTCTGCTTTGGAAACTTGAGACGTACTGTCTTAATGGCTCGCCTTCTTCCCTTTTTACATTCACTAGGTCGGATGAGATTTTTCTGGATGGTACGCTTGTTATGAATCAAGCTTGGAATGTAGTTGCTAATTGAGGGAATGATTGGATGAATCCTATTTTGAGAGTCCGATACCATTCTTGAGTGCGCCTTTTAAGGGTGATAGGGAAGACCTTGCATATAATGTCTTCAGAATTGGTTTGTAGATACATCATGGTTTGCAAAGTTATCAAGTGACTGCAGTGTCGATGGATCCGTCATAGGATTAGAAGTTGGGTATTTTGAACTTCGATGGGAGTACTTGTCACGACCCAAAACCGTGGGCCTGACCGGCACTAGGGCCCAGGTAAGTTTAAGGCCCTCGAGGCCTGTAGTAAGCCTAACTCACTTTAATCCATTTCTTTAAAGCCGATTCCAGGAACAATAAGCCCATAATACGACAATATTAAATCATACTATCGAATCATATCTCTGGCCCAGCTTCCATTTTTTAAATAATTCATAGCTCGACCCTGTATTTCATATACTATTTACATCGTCCACAATATGGGCAAATTGGACCAATCATACTCTTAGAAAGTCAATTAGAAGGTCCACAAGTTTATTGAACAATACACAAATAACTTTTACAAAGTAATTTGTATTACATGACTCCCTAACTGCAGAGCTCAAATATATAGGTGTGAGTATACTTTACACCTATTATCTTATTTGCTAAACATTACTCATAATTAGAAATCACTGTTGTAAATCTGCGGAGAAAGAAGCAGAGCTTATCTGAACCAGCATAGTGTCTACCTCTTGGGAAGATTTAAGGAAAGAGGGGTGAATTTCATAAACTCAGTGAATAATAATAATTAATGCATAACTCAAACAGTCACGCAAAATGCTTTTCAACTTCTTTTTACAAAGTAATTTGTATTACATGACTTCCCTAACTGCAGAGCTCAAATTATATAGGTGTGGTTATTGAACAATACACAAATAACTTTTACAAAGTAATTTGTATTACATGACTCCCTAACTGCAGAGCTCAAATATATAGGTGTGAGTATACTTTACACCTATTATCTTATTTGCTAAACATTACTCATAATTAGAAATCACTGTTGTAAATCTGCGGAGAAAGAAGCAGAGCTTATCTGAACCAGCATAGTGTCTACCTCTTGGGAAGATTTAAGGAAAGAGGGGTGAATTTCATAAACTCAGTGAATAATAATAATTAATGCATAACTCAAACAGTCACGCAAAATGCTTTTCAACTTTATATAGTGAGCATTCATGCAACCAAGCGCATGACTCATCATCAACAACCACAATAATATCACATTCAAACAGTCACATCAAGGAAAGGTTACTCAGTGGCATTATTACTTTCTCATTTCACAAGTAATCTGATAATCATATTTCACGATAAAGGAGTCCATCCCTTTATCGGGGCACGAGGAGTCCATCCCCCACTACGGACCGAGCTCATCCCCAAAGTATGAGCCGAGGAGCCGATCCCCCATACAATCAACTGGTTTATTCCTCACTTGACCAGTCCTCACATTGTTTTTCCATTATCTCTTTCTTTCTATTACTAACAGGAGTCCAGCCTGTGGTTTTGCCATAAGATTCAGTTCATTCCAATTTCACACATAAACAAACCACGGTTTAGACATATCGCAAGTAATCCATTCTACTCATATAACATAGTAAATTGCATAGGAGATCAATAAACACATGAGTATGACTATGGAATGTATATAACTATATAATTCTTATATGCTTATAATTTTATAATTTATATGATAGATCATAATGTAAGTAGTGTTATTATTATAATACAGTATTAAAAGAGTGAAGGATAAATATCATTTGTATACATGTATATTTATAAAATGTGAAATGGTTTAAATATGTATGCAAATAATGGTGTACATAATTTATTATTACTCACAGTGATAAAAGAAGGAGCAAGCCTCCATTTGAATTTTGACTAGTAGGAGTGATAGACAAACTTGGACAATCTAGATAAAACACAAATATAAAGGAAAGACTGTATTAAATAGATGACCTTCATTAAATAATAATTAACCAAGCATATATTTGCTTAGATATTGGACTGCTTAATTAATCTAAATCTTATCGGCATTCTTGATAGTGTTTCCCCTCCAATAGAACTTTCTATTTGTTAAGGTATTAACTATACATATTAATCATTACTCACATAGCCCTTTCATCGAGCAATCAATAACTCTAATATCCATTTACCATAAATAGAAATTTCATAGTCAACTCTTAACTTATAAAGTAAAATAACCTTTAATCTAATCCCAAAAAATCCTCTTACATTTTTTATTAATCTCTATTTGATTTATTTCCTCTACTAGTCATCAAATAACAAATCTCTTATATAAACAATTCCTTATCTGATCATTTTACTCAAAAAGTAATATCCTTCGGTGAAATCCGAGATTAGCTACTAAATCTAATACTTCTTTTAGTCCATCATTTTAATCCATATATAACATAAACTTAAATAACTTTTTGTCTCCCAAATAACTCGTATAACACTAAATATTCAATTTGTTTCCTTATTTGGTTTATAATCCTTAATGGATCTTAGCTTAAATTAAATTAAGATTAATATAATCTAAAATCCACATTAACCTCATATTTATCAAATTCTCAATTTATTTTTATGGTGGCAATTATAATTTGGTCCAATTTAATGAGGTCCATATCTTATACTTAATCCTTAATTACTTTAATCAAAATTATTTTAATCCAATAACAATAATTTTCAAATTGAAATTTACATTAAATTTGATAAATTGAATCTTAAATTATACTAATTAAAAATCGGATTTCAGATTCAAGTTCAGTGTACATCTCGAGTTCTGCCTCCCGGGGTCTCGCCGGAAATCGTCGGCTAATCGCCAAACTGCCACCGGCAGCGCCGTTTACGATGGACAAAAAATCGTGACTCTCTCAGAACCGAGCGTTCTTCACAATATCTTGCTCGAATATTACTCAGGAGTTCATATTTGGTGTCAGTTGGACGAGACCGGCCTCTAATTGGCTGGAACGGCTGGACAGTCACGTTAGACCCATCGTTAATGGCAGCTCTTCAATACGCCGGCGAAAGCTCGAATCTCTTCAGGGGATTTGTTCACAGGGAGGAGGGAAGTCGACTAGTACCCGTGTTTCGCTCTGGAGTCGCTTGCAAAATGAGAAGGAGAGAAAGGAGCGAGCTCTCGATCGAAATTGCAGCTCCCCTTGCTCGTGACGTTGAAACAGCAAGGAAGGGGAGAGAGAGAGAGTCTAACGGCGTGACGACAAGGAGGAGGTAGCGTCGACTAGCTCAGGTGGTGGCTGGAAACAAGAGAGGAGGAGAGAGAGAGTGGCTGTGTGCTGCTCAATAGAACGAGAGGAGATGAAAAAAAAAGAAAGAAAGAGAAGGAAGAAAAGGAAACTTCTAGCGTACACCGTGTAATTCTGATTCGATTTGAACTGGTTTGATCAACTCAGCGATTTAGTCTGGTTCTCAACTGTTTTATAAGTTTTTCATCTGGTTTGAGGATTTCAACTGATTTACAGGTCCGGTTTAATAATAACAAAATATTCCCTTTTAAGTTTCATTGAATGATTCCATTGGTTGCAGTTAAAAATTAAATTTTTAAATGAAAACTCTTTGAAAATTAATTTTGGATTATTTCAATGCTGCCCCTAAGATACTGGTGGACGTGGGTGAGTTTTCCCTAAAACCATAATCTTTCACATCTTCTTATTTTCTGCACTCTTTGAACGATTCTTTGACTACGTTTCTAAGATTAGTGTCGTCAGCAACTTGCTTTGTGGCTCTAATCTTGGTTATGTGGAGCAAGTATGCTGAGGTCCACATCTGACTCTACCTCAGGTGAATATTCAGAGTTTGGTTGTATTTGTTTTTCGGATGGAGGCAAGAATATGTTAGGCTCCCCTTGACGTTAGTTTCTTTGTGCGCAAGCTTGGGCTGGAGCCGCCGCAATATGAGGATCAGCTGTTTGTGGAGGTGGCATTATATTATGTTTGTCAGCCTTGTCGTGACTATCGCCTTAACCTTCAATGTTAGGGAGGTTTATAGATCCATTAGCCATGGTGATATGAATAGGGAGAACTGAAAGTAGTGAAAATCAAAAGTATGTTCCGCGCTCATCATACCAATTTGTTAATCTCCAGAGAATTAGACTTAGGTTTTATAATCTTTCTAAAGTAGAATTTGTTAAAGGGCCAGAAGTTTTCTTATCCAGTATTTATAAAGGAGGAGGGATAGTTAGATTTGGATAAGGATAGTAGAGAATCTCCACTATCTACTAGTTAGAGAACATTTAGGAATATAAATATCCCTTAATTTATATATTATTCCTTAATATATTTTATTATATATTATCAAATATCACGTGTTCAAATTTTCATTTTATGTAGTTACTTGTTTCATAAAAACTGTAAATTGAAAGAAAAATATTATTTATTATTATTATTATTATTTCAAAACTCGAAGAATAGGTTTGAGTTGGTTTTCAATACATCAACCAAAAAACAAAAAGGATAAGTCATTTTTTAAGAAAATGTTTTTCCCACATTAAGTTATCTTTTTAAATAGCTACAACTTCTGTTTGCATACTAAAATTAGATCATTTATTAAATAAATAAACGATATCAGGTTTCTAGAGGAATTGTATATAAGTACTAAAAATATAGTAAAAAATTCTAGGAAATTGCTTTAAATTTTATCATAAATGATAGCCTCACTTTTGAAGAGCATGCATTAGATTAACCAAATATTTGTTATAACTAATGTCATTAAGAGATAAACTGGAGACAGGTTCTCTTACATTAATATTAATTATTCTTCAGTTCCTAACCATTGCATTGTACAAGAATGTAAGCTAATCCTATCTAACTGTCACGTCCAACACACTTGAACCTGCTCTTCTTGGTCTTCAGAAAATTGATTTGACATCACTAACAGGCCCTAAAAAGCCACTTATTTCTATGAACATTGATGCATGAACCCTATGCACAGCAGCTAATGAGGTATATATGCAAAATTAGCATTCTCAAAACTTATTCAATTATAGCTTAGTACCTTTTGTAGTACCTTTTGTTTTCCTTTCTAAAGCAGAGTTCCAAGTTCTGCAAGGAAAAGCTCTCCATCAAACCTCAACCCATATGCTTCAGAAGGCGGAAGTAAGCCATCTACCATCCCACCAAACACATACAAGTAATGCCCTGAATGATCAGCACATGCTCGATGGAATGACCTGCGGTTAGGTTTATAACCCTTTGTTTTCAGTCTTCTCCACATTTTTGCTTGCATTGCAGTTGCTTGGACTCGAGAAGATACAATTGAACTAATATCTAGCAACCAAAAATCATCCTTCCTATGCCTGTATGAATCTTCACCTCCATAGATTAGCAGCCTACCCCCCAGAATTACTGTAGCAGAGTGGCCAACTCGGGGAAGGGAGATTCCATCAGGTATGTTTTGTAACTCATAGAGCAACTGTACCCATTTTAGCTGATCTTCAGATATCTCCAAGAGCCAGACATCGTTTAACACCTCATAACCCACTCCTCTTCCACCAAATAAGACCATTCTAGTTCCCCCAGTACAAGTTAATGAATGTCCTGAACGAGGAGGAGGTGATGGATGAGTCACAAGTTCGCGCCATGTTCCAAAACAAAAATTTTCTGAAAGTTCCAAAACCCAGGTATCACCCAATCTAACTCCATATACCCCGATTCCCCCCTGGATAACCATCTTCCTTTGATCAATGCAACAGGCAGCATGAGCCCCTCGAGGTGGTGGCGCAAGTGATTGCACTGTTAGCAGCCTCCATGAGAGCGAAATACAAAGGTTATCACTGACAACTAGTTGCCCAACCCATGTATCATTTTGACGGATCCCACAGTCATTGATCCCTCCAAATAGAACAAGATGATGGCCAATGACAAGACATGTATGCCCAAATCTCCCACTTGGAACTCCTGATTCCACCTTCTGCCACTTGATCGCCCTTTGAAAGTCTTTCCCAATATACGCCACCCATGTGTCGTCAAGGTGGCGTCCTACAAAAAACCAAGAAAAGAAGGTACAGTTATACATCTCGAAATTAGGACAAACATACTTGGCTTAACAGAACATTTCAATATTTTTTCTGGCAGTTAAAAGTCGTAATTTTTATAAGATTCCACATAAAAATGGGCAAGAAAAAAAAAAAAAAAACATCTAAATCACAAACATATATGATGCGATAGAGCATACAAAATCAAATGTGATAGTATCTGTCTCAGACCTATAAAGTCTAGTGAATGCAGATAAAGCGTGCAAAGCCAAACAGTGACAACAAATACAATAGCAAAACAATAACACCATGTTTCCTGCTACAACAAAGTGATTCTAAATTAAAAAAAAATTTGTGTGATTTCATTTTGAAGTGGGGACATATTGATTCTTTTAAACACAAATACATGTATAGTTCCAACAAAGGCTTTTATCAGTTTAGTTTTGAAGTTAAGTTTTACAATAATCCCAAACAGTTGTGGTGTAATTCTTTCTCTATATATATACAACAACTTATTGATTATGAGATGTAAAGAAATAAGGCTTTTTCATATTTGGATATCTATTGATTGGCTAACAATTGAGAATCCATAATTGTATTAGCTTTTTACCATGAAGTTGTGTGTGTACAAAGTAGAAACAGCAAAACCACCACACAATCTTGATTAATGAAAAAAACCCAATTACATGCTTCAAAAACACTAATCAAAATTGTAAAAATAGCAGCAAAATAAAGCACCCAAAGAAAGATAAGAGCTGAGCTGACCTCCCTCACAGCCACCGCCAAACAAAACCAAGAAATCAGAAAGAAAGTTGAGAGAGTGAGAAGCTCTTGGGCATGGACCTACAGATTCAGACAAAGTGAGCTTTTGGCAAGAAATTGAGTCAAGCTGCGAAACCTGCTTGTATATTCTCATCCATGGCAACTGTTGATTGTTGATACAAGACTTTAAAGCATCAACTGATGAAGGTCCCCACTCTCTCTTGCATATGGACTCCCACAGTGTATCAGAGCTTGCCAAGGACCTGAATCTCTTGCAGGTCATGGCAAAGGAAAGAAGCGAATCAATTGGGAGTTGAAGTAAGACTGTGAAGAGATGGTCTGGGGACATGTTGACTATTGGGGATGATGATGGTGATGATGAAGAAGACGATGATGATCCATTTCTACTGCTTCTGTAGCTGTTTCCAGACTCAGCCATTATTGATTTTCTTGGAAAGAAATGTCTATGGATAGTTATATTGGCATTTAACGCACAGGTCACAGAGGGGAGAGAATTAGCTCTCAGTGTTGTTGTTGTCTTTTGGAGAAATGTGGTAAAATAAAATTACCGTTTTACCTTCGTTTTTTACTTATTTGAAAGAGAGAGATGAGTGGGGAGCCCATTTTGTTTGTCTGCACTCTCTACTGTTCCTTCCGTTATCAGTTTATCGCCTCGAGGACAAGAAAATCAAACACATCTTTCTTTCATTCGATTCAATTCTCTATCACACTTTGAATTAATCCTTATTTTCAACTCAGTCCATTTGTTATCACTAATTACTTTATTTTCCAATTTTAAAAATTTCTAATTATCCTTTTTCTTAATAAAAACTCAATAATTTTAAAAAAAAATTGGATGAAACAAAAAAAAAAAAACGGCATTTATTTTTCTATTTCTTTTCTAAAAGATCTCAATTTTTCATCTTCTTCTATTAGATCTAGAGAAGAGACATCTCGTCACGTAAAGTGTAAAATCAAATTTGATATATAAACTCTAAATCTTAAAATAGGAACCCTGATTTCTAAATTAAAAATTTCTTCTCGGATAGAATAATAGATTCTAATTCAATACTTAAATTAGAAGTATAAACCAAAGATATCACGGTGAAAAAATAAATGCAAGAAAAATTAATTTATTTTTGATAAGTAAAACAAGTTTATAAAGAACTAAAAAGAGTTTGACTTTCTTGAATTCGATTGCATAAAACGCATAAACTAACATTCATACCCACAGTACATAAAAGCTAAGTACTTAAATGTTAAGAAAATCTACTTCAAAAAAAAGACCCTCTTATGCTAATTAAAACTCAACAATAAGTACAAGGCTTAATGCTCATATATTTAGATCACGTTGATATTTTTAAAGCTTATCTCTTTATTTGGTACTCCAACATCAAACTCAAATACCTTCTTATCAATCCATGTAATGCTTCCTTCTCTTTATTTGGCACTTCAACATCAGACTCAAATATCTTCTTGATCAATTCACGCAACGGTTCCTTGACCTTTTTAGTCCTTGCCCTTATAATGTGGCTGTTAAGATACTCCTTGCTTGGTTAAACAGTTTGGATAATATCAACAATATTCAAACTGTAGATATTGAAAATCATGTGTAATCATTTTCAAACTGTTGCAGATTATTCTCGTTTGGTTAAGCTTCAGTATATTTCTCCTTAGTATTAGGAACTAACTTCCATTGAGTGTATTTAAATATCTGTAACATATTGTTATCATATTTTTCAATAATAAATTAAACTCCTTAGTATATGAACTAACTTCCTTGAGTGTAATTTAAATATCTGTAACATATTGTTTATGCATATTTTTTCAATAATAAATTAAAACTTTCTTCTTCTTCTGTTTGTAACATCGGGTGCATCGAGGAAGCAACCATGTTGACACTAACACTATCAATTATCTCTCAACAGCCAATGCCCAGCAGGTCCTTTTCTGTCAAAAAGCTCGAAAAACACAATTATCTAGCTTTGGAAAAACTACAGTTCCAACCTCTCTTAAAACTTTATCATAACCCTCAATCATCTCATTGATGGTTCTTCCCCTCCTCCAAAAACTATCAAATCTCCCTCTAATCCTGATATTGAGATTCCCAATCCTGAATATGTTACTTGGTTCAAACAAGACCAACTCTTACATTCTTGGCTTCACTCCTCCCTTTCTGAAGAAGTCTTCTCCTACATTGTTGGGTTGAACTCGTCTCATGCTGTTTGGCAAGCCTTAGCACAGGCTTTTGGTTACATCTCTCAAAACCGATAGCTACAAATCCACATTAAACTCCAGAAGTTCAAGAAAAATGATCTTTCTATTTCTGCCTATCTTCAACGTGCCAAAGCAATTAAGGATGAACTACAAGCTGCCGGTCGTCCCCTTTCTCCTGCTGAATTCAATGCCATTATTTATTGCCATTATTTCATAAGAAATATTGAGTGTAATATCATAACAATTATCACCACCGCTTTGAATCTCGACCTGAACCTGCCCATTTCATGAGCTTATGGTCTAACTTTTGCTCAATGAGATACTTTCTCAAAAGTTGCCTTGAATCTTCATGGTCAACTTATTGCTCATGAGATACTTCTCAAAAGTTGCCTTGATCCACCTCGGGCCAACATGGCATCTAGATACACTGTTACCCATCCCTCTCCTCCCTTAATTCCAACGCCAACTTCCACACCTACTTAGCAACGGAATACATCCTCTAAATCCAAAGGGCCATGTCAAATCTGTGGATTACAGAATCATACTGCCTACAAATGTCGCCGTCGTTATCAACGGCCAAATCAAAACTCCCGTTCCCATCAAAATTATTCCCATTATTCACCACCTATGGCAAATCATTCGTATCATTATCCCACACCACCTCCTTATAATCATCTCCCATCACCGGACTATCCTTCAACATCGCCTATGGCAAACTACACAACTTCCTCCCCATCTATGACTCAATGGCACCTTGATACTGCTGCTAATTTCCATATCACACCTGATATTCAGTCCTTAAGTGCTGCCTCTGACTATCAAGGAACTGATCTCCTTCATGTTGGCAATGGCATTGGCCTACCCATTTCCCATACTGCTACGGTTACTCTTCCCTCTTCCAATGGTCCTCTTCTTCTTAAAAACACTCTGTGTGTTCCTAAAATCATTAAGAATTTATTATCTGTTCAAAAATTCTCAACTGATAATCATTGCTATTTTGAATTTTGGCCTCATTGTTTTTATGTGAAAGATCAGGTCACCGGGAGAGTTCTTTTGCAGGGGCCAAGTGAAGATGGTATCTACACTCTCAAGTCACCTACCAAAACTGCCATGACAGCCACACTTCCGTCGTTTTCTGATTGGCACTCTGCCTTGGGTCATCCACATCGTAGGACAATTTCTAAAATAATAAAAGACTTCCAGTTACCTTGCTCAAGTTTTCAATTTAATCCGTGCTCTGCCTGCAATTTAGGAAAATTATCTAGGTTACCATTAGCCGCTGTTGAACATAGGAGCACGAGTCCCTTCCAAATTATTCATTCTGATGTATGGGGCCCTGCTCCTGTTATGTCAAGTTTAGGTCATAAGTACATTTTGTTATTTATTGATGATTTTACTCGATTCACTTGGATTTATCTATTGAAAATAAAAGTGATGTTTATTCCAGTTTTTTTCAATTCCAATCTTTAGTTGAACGTCAATTTCAGTCCAAAATTCTTGCGTTTCATTCTGATTGGGGTGGGGAATATCAAAAACTCAATAAATATTTTCATCAATGTGGTATCATTCATAGAATAGCTTGTCCGTACACCCATGAACAAAACAGCACTGCCGAAAGAAAAATTCGCCATGTCATTGACACCACACTCACATTACTTTCTCATGCTAATCTTCCTTTAAAATATTGGAATTATGCAGCTGAACAAAGTGTTAATTCTATTAATATTTTGCCATCTCCTATTCTACATAATAAAAGTCCCTTTATGTGTCTCTACAAGAATTCTCCTAATTATCTTGCAAAAAATCCTTTTGGTTGCACCATATTTCCATTTCTTCAACCCTATAATCATCATAAATTTTTGTTTCGTTCCATCCCTTGTATTTACTTAGGTACGAGTCCCTCCCATTATGCTCATTGGTGTCTTGACCCTATAACCAATCGTGTCTATCTTGCTCGTCATGTCAAGTTTGATTCCACAAGGTTTCTTGGGTCAAGTTTGTTCGACACTAAGAGTCCTCCTTCCCCACCTACACCTTGGCTTTTAGTTACTAATCAAATACCATCTCGCTTGGAACCTTCAGTTGACTCAGGTATGCCGTTTTCTTCTCATAATTTTTCTACAGAATCCCATTCCTTCTCAAACACTTTATCAGCTCACAATCAGTCTCCTACGTCCCATCCATCTTCTCATACCTTATCAGATAATACATCATCCCCTCAATCTTCTACCAATCACGATCAGCCTTTAAACATATTACCCTCCCATTCTCAACAGCAGATCGTGCCTTATAACCCTCTAAACCAACCTGCCATTGATCTTGTGGTTGATGTTTCCTCATATGTTCCACAACAAGATCCTGCCCGCACTCACCCTATGCAGCTTCATCCTTCTACTAGACAAAAACGGCAAGCCCTTCTTTCTACATCTCAGATTGATTATTTGTCTCATGAACCTAAGACTTTTAATCAAGCTGAGGCACACCTTCAATGGCGATAGGCCATGGAAAGTGAAATCAATGCACTTCTCCAAAACAATACATGGACTCTTGTTCCACGTCCTCTTCATTCCAATATTGTGGGTAACAAATGGCTTTTTCGTATTAAACGAAAAGCAAATGGGAACATTGAGCACTACAAGGCGCGTTTGGTTGCAAAAGGGTTCTCTCAACAGCCTAGAATTGACTACAATGAGACTTTTAGTCCAGTGGTCAAAGCTACGACAATTCGCACGGTTCTATCTCTTGCCACTGTGTTTAAATGGGAGATTTGGCAGTTGGACATATCTAATGCCTTTTTGCATGGATTTCTCGATGAAGAAATATACATGACTAAACCGCCTGGGTTTATTGATTCAGTGCATCCTGACTATGTTTGCAAATTACAGAAATCGTTGTATGGACTACGACAAGCACCTCGAGCTTGGTTTCAACGGTTGAGTGGTTTCTTGCTGCAACTTGGCTTTCAGGCCTCTAAAGCTGATACTTCCTTGTTTATTTTCAGAGATGGCAATATTCAGTGTTTCAGTTTGATCTATGTTGATGATATATTGATTACTTGTTCTGATCCTAACAAGCTCAATTTTTTCCTTCAAGCTTTACAATTTGCATTTCCTGTTAAAGACCTTGGACTACTCCATTACTTCTTGGGCATTGAAGTCACTTCTTCACCAACGGGTATCATTCTTTCTCAACACAAATATATTCATGATTTATTGCAGCAATTTCACATGTCTCATAGTAAAGCAACAATTACTCCTATGGCTACCAATGTATCATTATCGAAATATGGTAGTGAACTTATTCTGATGGACAAAACTATAGGCACTTGGTTGGGTCTCTACAATATATCACTATTACTCGGCCGGATGTGTCATTTACTGTCAATAAACTTGCACAATTTATGCATCAACCAATGCAAGTTCATTGGGCAGCAGCTAAGAGGTTGCTGCATTATTTGCAAGGTACGACTTCTATGGGTCTTTTCTTCTCCAATGTGTCTCCGGTCTCGCTACAGTGTTTTTCAGATAGTGATTGGGCCAGTTGTCGTGATGATCGCAAATCGACTTCAGGGTATGCCATTTATCTGGGAACGAATTTAATTTCTTGGTCTTCTAAGAAACAGTCAACGGTTTCTCATTCTTCGGCTGAAAGTGAATATCGGTCTATTGCTCATGCTACCTCAGAAATAATATGGCTACAATCTTTATTGTCTGAGCTTGGTTTTCAAGTCTCTCCAGCCACTCTATGGTGTGACAACATTGGAGCCATTTATTTGACAAGCAATCCAGTCTTTCATGCTCGTACAAAGCACATTGAGCTTGATTTCCATTTTGTAAGAAATCTGGTCCAGCAGAAGAAGGTTCAAGTGAAGTTTATTTCTGGTCAAGATCAGATCGCTGACATCATGACCAAGCCTTTGGGTTCCCGTTTGTTCTTCCGTCATATAGACAAGCTTCGTCTTCGGTCTCCTCCGTCTTCAGCTTGAGGGGGGCTGTTAAGATACTCCTTGCTTGGTCAAACAGTTTGGATAATATCAACAATATTCAAACTGTAGATATTGAAAATCATGTGTAATCATTTTCAAACTGTTGCAGATTGTTCTCGTTTGGATAATATCAACAATATTCAAACTGTAGATATTGAAAATCATGTGTAATCATTTTCAAACTGTTGCAGATTGTTCTCGTTTGGTTAAGCTTCAGTATATTTCTCCTTAGTATTAGGAACTAACTTCCATTGAGTGTATTTAAATATCTGTAACATATTGTTATCATATTTTTCAATAATAAATTAAAACTTCTTCTTCTGTTTGTACAGTGGCCACTCGGGAGTAGAATATTCTTTTGTGTAATTAGGGTTTGTTTTTTTAATTATTAATCTCATTCAAAGGCAAAGATAATAATCAAATGGGGTTAGAGGATTAAAACCATAATGCATATTCTTATCATACGCAAATTCAACAAATGGAATGCACTCTTCTCATGATTTTAAATTCTTTTGATTGCCAACATATAATAAGGTAGCTAAAGTTCTATTAATTACTTCAGTTTGTCCATCAATCGTGGGCAAAAGTTTAGTGTCCAATTTTCTCCATAAAATTTTCTAAAAGTAGCTAAGGAACTTAACATTTATATCACTCACAATTGTTCTAGGAATCCAATGCAAATATACTATATCCCTAAGCTATATTTGTGGCATCATCAGTTTTATGGCATGCATGGAATAAAACACATAAATTGATACCTGTCTTTAAATACTTGAAAGTTAAATATTTATCGCTACAAAAAAATGCTAAATTGCGACCGATTTTCTAAATATAAGAAATTGGTCGTTAAATGAAAGTAGGGAGCGATTTGCGACAGACATGGATTGGTCGCAAAAGTGCTCATCGCAAATAATTTTGCGGCTGAATGACTTAGTGGTCGCAAATTAGCAACCGACTAATCGGTGGTACACTTATAAAAATCGATCGCTAAATTCCGTCGTGTTTTCCTTCAGGAAGCTTGTCGCAAAATTTGTCGCCGCAATTATGAAATGCGGTCGCAAAATTTGAAAGTGATTAATTAGTGATCTGTCACAAATTAAAATTTAACGGTTATAATTTGGTTATAGTTTGGTCGCCAGTCAGTCGCAAAATAATTACAGGATAAAAAAAAATTAAATAATATTAAAAACCATAATTTTTTTCACCTGTCAAAAATTGACATATATATATATATATATATATATCACAATCACAACCGTCATTAGAACACAATAACAATCTAAGAAGGAACTGTAAATGTAATGTACTATACAAAATATGCAAAAATCACGGAAAGCTAAAATGGTCTGAAATCAAATCTATGATGTCAGTTCTCTAGACGAACCAGTGTAGTGTCTACTGGATGGGTTGTAGTATCTGCTGGATGTGTTGTAGTGTCTGCGGGAGTGACCAAGGCATCATCTGCAGTATCAGAATCAAGAGGAGATGATAGTGGCTGATGCAGAGCTATAGAAACATTTGGATCTACAGTCGCCGGAGGATCAGAGGAAGAAGTACCGGTACCATGATGACCGGACATCCACATCACATGCGCTCAAAGCTCTGCAAGCTATCGCTTCTGCTTATCAACACGAGCCCATAATGCACTAATCTCCTCAGCACTATGGTCGGGCTATGATCGTGAGGAGGTTGCTGGAGCGTCAAATGCTAAGCCGTAGTAAAACTGTGATGCCTAAGACCCAATGTCATATACTTTGCTCTTCTTTTCGCCCCCTACAGCCTCTAGATAAAGTGCTAACTCATTAATTCTGGGCTCAACTTTAGATCCAGCCTGAGAAGAAATAACATGTTCGCGAGCTATACTGTAGTTCTCCTGAAAACAACAAATTAATTAATTAATGCAGTTGCAAGCTTTATTATATTGAACTTGTACACTTAAGAGAAGACTAGAAAGTAAATGTGAAAATTCTTCATTGTTATTTACATTGACGCCCAACGCACGTCTGTCAATAAACGTATTTCCATCGTGGTCCTTTGTGTGAGTGTAAGTGAACACCTCCATCGGTGCCATCGGTGTGGGCTCATGACCATATTTTTCAACCTGTAATGAATTTTTATGCATGATATATTAATATAGTGTCATTTCATTAAACATCAGTTTTGTATCTGTAACTAATTGACTCACTAATAATTGAGATGTCTCTATAGCAGATATTGATCCGCCTGTGTGTCGAGAAGGTCCTGCTCCACCACCGCCAATCTCACTGGACCTGTTTCGTGCACATATCTCAAACTTTCTCTTGAATGCAGGATCCTCCTAAGCCTTCTGCTAGCTCTCTAATATCTCCTAAGACACGCACTGCTGCTTCTTACCGCTTTTTGCATCCTATAAGTGAAATCAGCGTACCGTAGAGTGCACAATTTCTCCCAAGCCACTTTTGGCATGGCCTTAATAGCCTCTTCCAATACAAATGCTTCTGTAAAAATGAAAAATAATATTATCTAAAGAATAAAGAGAGGTAGCTTGATTAATTGTAAACATTGAATGAAGATATAACTTAAACCAAATTGTACCTGAAACTCTTCCCAATAAAAGTCTCTGGCCTCTTATGGTACGACATCCCATGTGTATCCATCTTTATCGTGATGTAGCTTGATTATCCTCATAATTTGCCTTGATGCTCGAGAGGATGCATATATACTGAGAAAAAAAAAACATAAGTGAAATATAACATAAGTGAAATATAAGTAGACGAAAGCATCAAAATCTCCAAATTCAAATGGAAAAGTAAATAAGTACTTATTGTCCCGCTACCAAACTGAGCTTGTTACGTGGCTCTAATGAAGCTGCCAAATAAGTAACAAATGCTATCAATACAGAAAAATAATATATAACTGAAATGACAGTAAATGACACTTATGATTACCTAGTGCAGTAGGTGACTGTGAAGCTGGTGAAGACTCTGCTGGTCCAAGAAATGGGGTAGAAGAGGAAGGAATAGAAAGAAGTGGTGGCGGCACAGGGGGCTGAGCAGAAGATGAAGCCCCAGACGTACCTGAAGGAGAAGGAGGAGGTAAAGGAGGGATAGCCCTCCTCGTCCATGACCTCCATGCGGACCACTACCGGACGGGTCTGAATCAACCCCCCTACTTCCAGCCATCTGTATTATAGATAATAGAACCTAGATATGTATGTATACAATTATATAAATTGTAGAACACGTGATAAATATGTATAAAGAAAGTCAACAACATTAAAATTCTTCATTAATAATATTATATATACATCTATTAATTTATTATCCATAAAACATCATGCATTAAGTATTTCTGTCTTCTTCATCATCTTCTTCCTCTTCTTCTTTTTCTTCCTCTACTTGATCTTCGTCTTTTGAGGTACCCATGATGATTTGATCTTCTTCCTCTTGATCATCTGATGCTCCTATTTCAACATAAGTTCCGCTTTCATCATCCAGTCTATTTGTTAAATCTTCAACAACTTGCATTAGTTGTGTATCAACCGCAACTTCTTGAAATGGCTCAGATATTGCGAGTAAAGCAGATTGTTTGGTTTCAATTGCATGAACTACTGCTCTAGGCTTGATTTTGCATACTGCCATCCAATCACAACGATCTCATTTCAATGATAAATGTGAAACATAGTACACTTGCGCAGCTTGCATGGCCAATAGAAAAGGTTCATACTTCGTATATCTTCTTCTATGATTAATATCTACAAGATTATACTTAGGATGAACCTTCATGCCAACGTTTGGCGTAGGATCAAAGAACCTTCATGCCAACGTTTGGCGTAGGATCAAACCATTCACATTTGAATATGATTGTGCACTTGATTGGTAGGGATGGATATTCTAACTCTAAAACGTCTACCAATTTTCCATAAAAATCATTTAACTCGTCATTGTAGTTTGATCCCTTTATACAAACACCACTATTCATTGTCTTTCTACTTGTCCCATAACCCTCAGTATGAAACTTGTAACCATTTACAAAGTAGCCAGAGTAGGCATTAGCAATCGGTAGACGTCCTCTTGCTAGATCAGTAATGAATCTATTATCAACATCGCTTCCTGAGCTTCAAGCCTATGGAAAATACTAATGACATGAGTAAAATATAAGAATTACACATATATGTTGTGTAACTAGAAAGTCGCTTATATAACATTTGAATCATTCTGCAAATTCAGAGTCTAATTTTGCATCATTTACAGTATCAGTCAAATTGACATTTTGTAGTTGTAAAAGCTAGATATATTTCCTGTTTATGAACAAACAAAAATATCATAAATATGATTTAACTAAGCTGTATTAAGTTTAGACTCTCTACAAGATTTATACTTACTGTAGGGTTGTAATCCTCTTCGTAATTCAACAAAATATAGGTTTGAGCCACTCGTATCTTTGCATCAGTCAATCGTCTTTTTTTTTTTTTTTTATACCAAACCGTATGCCCAGGATAGGTGAAAATTGTTAGATTCCCTATAGGTGAAAATTGTTAGATTCCCTTCTAACTCAGATTCTATTCGATCTCCTCTGTCATCATTGCGTGGCACTCTTCGATGCTTGGTGTAAACATGTAGTTCGAAGTAGTGTGAACAGAAGGTGGAAGCTTCTTGCACCAAATATGCATTGCAAATTTATCCCCCGACCTTTGCCTTATTGCGCATGTTCTTTTTTATTTTGTGCAGGTGTTTGTAATTGTACAAAGACAATATGTAAATATGAGTTGAATAAACATTGTAATGATTAGAATGGGAGTTAGTGATTCACCTCTCAAATGGATAAATCCATCTATATTGTATCGGTCCTACTATACGACATTCATAGGGCAAATGAACCGGCAGATGCTCCATAGAATCAAAGAAGCCAGGAGATAAAATTCGCTCCAATTTGCATATCACCATTGGGATTTCTCACGCTAATTGGTTCATATCATCACATCGGATAACGATCATTGTCAACTCCTTGAAAAAGAGACTCAATTCTATCATTGCTTCCCAAATTTTCCCTGTCAATAATTCCCAAAATGCCACAAGAATCAATATTTGCATGAAAACATGACAATCATGGCTTTTCATGCCAAATAATCTGTATTTCCTCATGTCGACACATCTACCCATATTTGATACGTATCCATCTGGAAACCTTAATGATTGGACCCACTCACATAATATTTGCTTTTGGAGTTTATCCAAAGAATAACATGCCTTTGGAAACTTTCTAGTACCTATAGATTGCTCGAGTTCTGGTCGACAATAAATTTCCTTCATGTCTGCTCTCACTTTTGCATTATCCTTGGATTTCCCCTCAATGTTCATGAAAGTGTTGAATAGATTTTCAAACACTTTTTTTTCTATATGCATCACATCAAAGTTATGATGGATAAGAAATGAACTCCAGTATGGCAAATCCCAGAAGATGCTTCGCTTTTTCCATCTAATATTCTAGCCAATTCTACCATTTACCTCTTCTGCACCTAATTCTGTAACTTTCATAATCCCCAGATCTTCAATTTCTTGTAATATTTCAGCTCCAGTATTTCAGCTCCAGACTTCACAGGTGGAGGGAGATCAACAATAGTCGTGTTCTTTCTAAAACATTATCGATTTCGCCTCCAAGGGTGAGATTCTGGTAAGAATTTGCGATGACAATCAAACCAACATCATTTACCTCCATTTTTTAGTGTAAATGCATTAGTTTTTTCCATGCAATGAGGACAAGCCAAGTTTTCTACCGTACTCCACCCAAATAACATTCCAAATACTGAAAAATCACTGATGGTCCGAAGCAAAGCAGCTCGCATTATGAAATTCTGATTGGCCGAACTATCAAACGTTTCAACCCTATACTCCCATAAATCATTAAGTTCAGCAATCAAAAGGTTGCAGAAACGCATCAATTTTGTATTTTGGATTATTAGGGCTAGGTACACTAACACACAAAAACATGTATTCATCTTTCATATACATTGAGTGTGGTAGATTATATGGTGTGACAATGACAGGCCATGATGAATATTGTTGTCCTGATTGGCCAAACGGTTGAAATCCGTTAGTACAAAGCCCCAATCTCACATTTCTCATCTCAGCAGCAAACCCAAGATGATTGTTATCAAAGTGTTTCCAAGCTTCAGAGTCTAACGGATGAGTCATTATTTCATCCTCATATTCATGCAAAGCATGTCATCTCATGTGTTTAGCTATCGCCTTAGATGCATATAACCTTTAAAGGCGAGGAACAAGAGGGAAATAATACATCTTCTTGAAAGCCTTCTCATACATCTTTCTTGAAAGCCTTTTCTCTCTTTGTACTCTACCACTTTGTACTCTACCAGTCCCTTGACCCCGCCTTTGATATCTTGGAAGATTACAAAACTTGCATACTCTTAATTCGGAGTCAACACCCAGTATATCATACAATTATTTCAGCAAACAATCAATCTTTTTCACTGGTAGTCCTAATCCCAAACTAATTTTTCTGTCCGGTAAAAATTATCCACCATCGAATGGCCTTCAGGTAACATTTCTTTTAATAACCGCACAAAATCATCATAACACCTTTTTGAAAAATAGTGCTCCGATTTCATATGCAGTAATCGTGCTACTACAGATAGAACTGAATGATTCTTGCATCCAAGCCACAGTTCACTGTTAGCTGCACTTAGCATGTCAAAGAATTATTATGCTGCATAGCTTGGCGATTCTTTCATATTGTCCCAATGGAATTCTGCTCTAGTCGCATCGATTACCATATCATTGCATCGATTACCATACTGAAATTGCAAAAGCTGACCTTTTGAACTTACAGAAATAGAGTGGCCTGACCCATCGGAAATTCGAGGTTCATCATGATGTATCCATTTATAATAATTTTCCACAAACTCATTTTTGCATAAATGAAGTTTAATTGTATCGATATCTAAGAAGGCTCTTTTTGACACTTCTTGTGATTACATGGATACCTTAACTTATTACCATCCATACAACTGGGATTACCAACTGCAAACTGTATAAACGATTCCAATCATTGCAAGAATTCTTTTCTTAATATCCCATTGACCTCATACCTCCGGTACATCCAATATCATTTAGTCCGCATTTTTTATGTAATTAACACTTTGTTTATAAAGGGCAAATTGTGTGTTAATTAACACTTTTGTTTATTAAAGGGCATATTATGGTGTAGATATGCATTAGTCCTAAAATTCATTCTTTAAAATCAGACTAACAGATAATGTTCCTATTTTACTATTCACTACATCTTTCAACTTAAGCGTTATTTTCTACTTTAATAAGGTAAACTATATATATATGTAGAACTTACTAAGGGTTATTTTCGCCCATCTCAGCGCGACTCAAACTACTAGGTCTGCTATCTACCTTCTGCTACCCGTATCCTCGTTACTGTCACACGTTCTTTCAATCGCTTATTGCTATCAAATGAATCTCTGCCGCTCACTTACCCGCTCTGTAAATCATCATACCTACCCCTCCACACTTATATATATAGTATATTATATAATTATATATATATATATATAAAACTACTAAGGTTATTTCTAACTAAAGCGTTAACCTATATAATATTATATAATATATATATATATTGTAAACTTACTATAACATTAGCCTAAGTGTACATTTCCTTGTATTCAATTTTTAAAAATTTTTGCAGAAAACATAATCAAATCTCAAGTTAAACACACTCACATAAATACTTCTATATCATCCAAACATTCTCAAAGTCAAAAATGCCACTACTAGCTCAACTCAAACGCCATCATTCATGTGATTTCCACTCAAATGAAAATACAATCAACATAAAGTAATTTCAAAAAATAAATTCATATATCATCGCAAAATTAGCATTTTATAGTGATTTCCACTCAAATGAAAATACAAATCAACATAAAGTAATTTCAAAAAAATAAATTTCAATATATCATCGCAAATTAGATTTTATAAAATATTTCAATTGACTGTCCACTTATCATCCCTATTTTCTTTCCTTTTCTTTTAGACTACTATTGATTCAATACTGTAATCAAATTTTTATTTATATTCAAAACTACTTAGTTTGATTAGTATTTTATCAGTTTGATTAGCATAAAATATTTCAATGCTACTTAGTTTGATTAGTATAAAATATTTCAATACTACTTAGTTTGATTAATATAAAATATTTCAATACTATAACTTATTTCAATACTTAGTTTGATTAGTATAAATTTTGATTAGTATTAAATTACACTCATTAATTGTTTTTTGTTACAAATTACAATTATTTCAATACTATAACTTATTTCAATACTATAACTTTTGTTATAAATTACACTCATTAATTTTTTTTTTTATAAATTATAATTATTTCTAATAATTATGCATTATTTTTTACAATTTTCAGATTTAAGGTCATTTTTTATTATCCATTCATTAATAAAATTTTAAAACAAAAAATATTATCCATTCATACAAATTACAACAAAATTATATAAAAAAAGCAAATATATAAAGAACAAAACTTAAAAACTTCATCAAAATTTCCAACAAATCCTATTTACAACAAAAAATATATTATCCATCAAAAATTACAACAAAAAATGAATCAAGATTCACACAAAATAAAAAAAAAATTACAAAAAATGAAATCAACATAAAAAAAATAAAAAATAAAATATTTTGCAACATAAAAATAAAATGCAAATAAAATAAAAATAAAATAAAACAAAAGGGTAAGTGCATCTACCTGACCAGGCAAACGACGCGGTTTCTACAGTGACAAGGGAGAATTCCAGTGACAGGGGCAGCAACAGGCGACCGACGATTCCACAGAGAGGAGAAGAAGAAGCTGGAAACGGAGAGAAAACAAGAGAAGGCACGCTGCGATGGCGACCAAGGGGTTATAAAGCCCTAATTTTTTGCGACCGATAATTCATTAAAAAATTGGTCGCAATTTTTAATCTTAGACGTCATTTTGTAATCAAACCAATTGTGACCGACTTGCGACCAAAACAATCGGTTACAAAATATTGGTTGCAAATTTGTCACTGATCCCTACAAACCAGAAACTAATTTTGGTGCTAAATTGCAGCGCGCAATTTAGCGATGGACTGTGAAACGATCGCTTATCCATCGCAAATTCGGTAACTAATTCATCATTATGGAGTCGCAAAATAAAAACCAAACTGGCGGGAGTTATTAGCGCTAGAATGAGCGACGAATATGTAGTGGGTTACAATTCTGTCGCGAAAGATGTCGCAGATTGATCGCAAATCCGTCGATGAATATTAAATCTCTATTATTTCAACATTCATCGGAAATGGTCGCAACATTATCGCAATTTTGGGACCGAAGTAGGACGGTCGCAAAACCGCGCATTTTTTTATAGTGTATGTGTTAAGAAACCTTAAAAATAATTAAACTATAAACATTATAAGAAATCTATTTCTAAATGCCAAATTGATGATTCGATTTAGAAACGAAAATATCCCTGTCGACTTAGGGCATCTTTTAGGCAGTTTAGTGATGGAAATATCCGTTATTAAGTTTCAATCTCAATAGGAACAAATTTGGTTCCCAATCCATTTTCATTTCATCTGCAAATTTGTTTCTAATTCAGTTGCTAAATCGTTGCAAATCCGTTGTTAAATTCAATCTATTTGTTATTGCTGATTGCTTTATTTCCAATTATAAAATTTTCTAATTATCTTTATTCTTAATAAAATCACAACAAAGGTTTTTTGAAAATTTGATGAAAAAAAAGCACTTGTTTCTCGATTTTTTTCTCTAAAAGAAAACTCAATTGTTTAAACACATTTTCTTCTATTAGGTCTAGATAAGAGACGTCTGGCCTTTTGGCCATGAAATCTCCTCGCCTAACTCTTCTTTCTATGGTTTATTTCCTTTCTTCTTTTCTCTTTTTCTTTTGAGGTTTTTTTTTTTTTTTTTGGTCAAATTTTTCTTCTTTTCTAAATAAACTAGAGATTTGCATATCTTAATTTTATATGGAGAATTTGTTTTTTGTCTTTTTTTTTTTTTAATTTTGGTCATGTGTATGGTTTTTAATTCATCGAGGCTTTTATGGGCCAAAATAATATTATAGGCTACATAACAGGGAGTAACCCTCCCCTTTGACTCACCTCCCTATCCTCACATAAGTGAAAAGACCAATCAGACCACCACTTAATTGGCTTGATCATGTGTATGTTGAATATGTATTTTGTAGATATTGATATTCCTTTTTCTTTTTTTTTTTTTTATAACTTAATAGTGCAGTGTATTTCTTCATTGAGAATTAGTAGATCAAACATAAGTAATCAATCTTTGAATAATCAAACTAGATAGAAAAAAATCTAGAGAATTTGTATGGCCAATCACTTTAGAAAAAAAAAAAAATCAAATACATGTTTCTTTCTTTCATTCAATTCAACTCTCTATTACACTTCGAATTAATCCTTATTTTAAAATTTTTAATTATCTTTTTTCTTTACAAAAGCTTAATAAAAGATTTATTTTTGAAAATTGGATTAAAAAAAGGTGCTCATTTCTCGATTTTTTCTCTAAAAATTTTCAATTTCTTAAACACATCACTGTCACTTGCCTCTTGGCGCCGATGGTCACTTGCCTCTTGGCGCCGATGATAATATATATATTATATTATTTGAGATGTTAAATACGTTTGGTGATTGAATTTTAAAAAATCAATTTTTTTGGTAGAAGCTACATACAATTAACAATTTATATTTTGGTAAATCTTTCACATTAAAGACATTTTGAAGTGACAAGTAACGTTGTAAATGAATTCTTAACAGGGTAGCCTTTTTTACTCTCTTCAAATTAGTGAAAACATTTGTAGTTGGAAGGATTTAAATTTGGGCTGGGGCCATTGCCTCTTTAACTATAAAAATGTTTGATGTCTTCATTCCTCGTTGGTTAACTTTTTAGTCTGGTGGTAAAGATTCCATTACTCAATTGCTCAGACCCGAGTTCAAAGCATGAACATCGGTTTTATATTTTAGTTAGTTTTTATTTTTTCATATGTAAACAATTTTAATTAATTTAAATGTATAAAATATAGTTTTAGCTACTTAGTATATATATACTTCCCACAATTTTCATGAATTACACAAAAAAATTCACAAAAAAATATACATTTCTTTTTTTAAGTTTTATTAGAATATATAAAAAATTCACATAATGTTAAAATATATAATAGTATGATAAGTTAGAATATAAGAGAAAAATATTAAGAAAATTAAAATTGCTTAATCATCAGGAAATCATCTATTTATTATAAGGAAGATATAAATCTCTTACTAAATTAAAATGATAATAGTTACAAATTAATTTAGTAATGAAAAAGAAAATAAAAAATATTATTTAAAATAAAACTATTTTCAGAGTTCAACATATAATAAGAAATAAATAATATTAAAAAATCATTATCTAAATTAGGTTTGTGCTGTTTTTTTAAGTTATTCAAGTTGACTTAATGGAGTATAAATGTTTAGGAAATTTTATCTCTTTAATTTAAATTTCTTTTTGAGTTTGATTTTATTTCAAATGCCTATTGTAAAGAAAATAACTAATATCTAATATTCTACTCATAATTCTGAGCACATCAGTATGGGTATAAATATATTGTTTAAATAAATTTTGTTATTAAATTATATTACTATTTATTTTGATTAAAATAATAAAAATTAAAATGTATTTTTACTCATTTAAAATTAAAGATATAAACTTTTAATTAATATATTTTATAAAATAAAAAAAAATAAAGGATTACTATTTCAAAAAGAGTAATAAAAATTCAAATTCGTTGAAAAAAAGAATATTATTATTCATTAAATTAAAAATATACTAAAAGGCAATCAAAAGTTTTGCAATATCTAATTTTCTATTTAACATACAACTACATCATTCCAATTGTTTCAAGATTTTTTCTTTACTAAAACAGAGTTCAAAATGACATAAATAAATGTTAATATGTAACTTAAAAATCAATACACATACAATAATATTGGTAATGGAAGATCCTTTCTCTAATATATATATATATATATTTCAATACACATACAATAATATTTGGTTTAATGGAAGATCCTTCTTCTAATATATATATATATATATATTTTTTTAAAAAATTAAAAAATTTCAAAGTTCTATTATTATTAATTTTAAAAAATTAAAATTTTAAAATTCTAATTATCTTATATCTTTTATAATTGTTTTAAAAATTTACATCCAAATTAAATAATAAAAAAATTAAATAAAAATATATATATATATATATTTTAAAAAATTAAAAAATTTCAAAGTTCTATATATTTAATTTAAAAAATTAAAATTTTAAAATTCTAATTATCTTTATATCTATTTTAAATTGTTTTAAAAAATTACATCCAATTAAATAATAAAAAAATTAAATAAAAATTCCATAAATTCCAAAAAAAGAATAAAATATTAAATAAAAAGAGAGTTCTTTAATACTTCATCATTTCATCTTTAATAAAAAAAATGAAAAATGAAAATGATAGCAAATATGCCCAAACAACCATTTTTTTCATTAATTCAAATTTTTATGGTTTTTTTTTTTGAATAAGAATACATTTGAATAAGGAAAAAGTTTTTATATGATATTAGTCAAATATAACAATGTGTAAATAGTCCAATTAAGTGTACACCATCATCTCCAAAAAAAAATAAAAAATAAAAAAAAATAAATGAAAGAGAAAGAATGCATTTTAAAAAATTTATTTTAATTTCATTGTATTTAACTAATAGAGTCTAATGATAAAGTGTTTATCCATATTTTAGAAAATTCAGAACATAATTAAATAAAAAATTTAAATTTCATTTTTAACACCTGCATTAAAATTTTCAATTCACTTTTAAAACGATATCACATGAGAACTTATAATTAAGAATATCAAAATCTATTAACTTAAAAAAAATATTGGACAATAATAATGTAAGATCAAATAATATATATATTCTCTAATTAAAAATGCATAAAAAATCTAATAACTAAAAGACATTTAAAAGGATAAATGGAATCTATTTTCTCCAATTAAAAGACAATAAAAAATACAACTAAAAGGATAAATGGTTTTTCCAATTAAAATACATAAAAAATCTAATTAAATGGATATATTAAAAATTCAAAATTAATTTAAGACTATTATAGAAAATCTCATCATTCCTCCTATTTCATTCCTCCTATTTCCTCATTTATACAGTGCAGACTATAGATAACTGGGAATAAAATATCTTATCACTTAATGCTAGCTAAGATATTATTTGTGTGACGAAAAAGAAAATGAAACGATGTAAAAGGCAGGCAGACAAACTTGTATCCTTTATTAGTGGAGTAGTTATAAATAATGGTTTGCTGATTAGGCTTTGGTAGTGGCTTTGGTGTTTTATCGAACTTTTGTATTGCTAAAAACTTGCAAGCCAAGTTGGGTAATGTTACAAATTGGATCTCTCTTTCATAATACTTGTCACATTTAAAATTTAACGTTTTTTAAGAAAATCATTAAATTCGTCAAAATTAAAATAAAAATTATCGAGTTAATTAACTATATTACCCTTAATTTAATATTAATTTTTCTAGAAAATCATTAAACTGAAGTAATAATTATTAATAATATACAATGGGTGAACACGAAAAAAATTATTTATTACTCATTAAAACCACAAATGTGACAGGTATTATGGAATGGAGGTAGTAGTCGTTTTGACCTCATTTTATAACCTTTAGCCCACCCCGGTGCGACTCACATCTATAAATAGTATTGTAAAATCTATTTATATATTACTACAAATAAGATTGTACAATCATTAGAGTCGTGGAATTCAGTAACTTGTAGATAAAGTAAATGTGTAGAACAAAAATGTAGAATATGTAAAATCACAAAATTGATAGGCATAACACAAACTTGTAGAAGCTGGGGAATGACGGTAGAAGTGGGGTCAAAACTTTGTTGTCAATTGGAGATTGTTAGTTCAGTTGTGGACTCCGTTATTTCTATGAAGTTTCATGTGGGAGATAGATGTTTGTTTTTGAATGGAAAGAAAGACCCAGACAAAGGAGCGGAGGGAAAACTAGCAACTATAAAATTATAAAGATGAAGATATAAGTTTAATTGAAGGATTGGTTTGCTTAAATCCGATTTATAATCTACTAAATAATAAAAATAAATTTTATTTTTAAAAATTATACCTTATTTTTTTTTTTCTTTTTTCAGTGTAAGGTTAAATATATATTCATTTTAATAAAAGAATCGTTTTCATAAGTAAATCAAGCACCTTAAAAATCAAAAACATTTACGCCTCTCCAAAAGAGGGTTAACATCTCCTCATAGTGATCAAATATGAAAGGAATCAAAGCATATGTATATAGGGAAGAAATATCTCTTTCAGACAAATATCTCTTTCACACTCCGCATGTCTCTTGATTGAATACAGAAAGGTCAGCACTAATTGGTCGGAAAGGAAAGGCGTGGATGATGATATTGCGTTAACAAATCAAGAACAAGTTACATGCGTCTCTGTTTACTGTAAGTAAATATATTATTCTTTTTATTTTTGTTTTCTTAGAGTGAAACGTTTAACATTTGTTTTCTTTTTATAAATAAATAATAAAATTATAATCGGTTAACTTTATTATTATAAAATAATATTTCATAATCGATTAACATTATATAAAAAGTATAAAGTCTATAATGGTTGATAGTTAACTTATCACGCAAGGTTTTAACTAGAAAAATTAAACAGTATAATGAGAGTACAGTCAATAGGCTACGTAACTAAATTATAAAAATAGGAATCCATTAAGTAGTATAAACTTTGAAAATATTAAACCAGAGAATAAAATAATAATTACTTTTTTTTATTATTATCTATAAGGATAGAATGCATGCTGCATCCTGCACCTGCTACTACTAAAATATTCTTGTAACTTTCATTATTTTATACTTTTGCTGAATCAAAATGGACACTTGCTTTTACTTTATTGTTTCTTATATAACTATGCTCTGTTTTGTATGAAGTCTTTCATCTTCTACTTCGAACAAGAGGATTGAAAATGGTGACTAGTCCTCGAATAGATTCTTTTGACCATCGAATAGAGCTTCTATCACCACCACCACTTGGGCAAGAAGCAGCGGTGACAAGTGTGCCGTCGTGGAGACTCAACCTGGATCAAGTTCAATTGCCGGAAAGACGTGTGGAATCTCAGTTTGGGATTCAATCTTTTTTGAAAAAACTCAGTAAGTTGCTTCTACTCGGGTAATTAGGCTAGCTATCAAATGCTTAATCTTTGACCGAGCATTACATACTTCGTAATGATTGAATAACGCTCGGTCAATTTTGAATAATTTCTCTATCAATTCTCAATTTTGAGTAAATTGTACATTGTGCGCAAATGAAACATTATTGCTTGATAATTTTTTTGTCCCTTTAAATTTACCTTGGCCAGAGAGAGAAAAACAAATTGCAGAATATTACAGAAGGCAGGAAAAGCTTCTAAAAGAATTCAATGAAGTGGACTCGTTTACAGAGTTGGGAATGGTGCCTGGGGCTTTGACTGACGGTGAAAGTAAGCAACTAGCCACAAGGGAGAAGTATGCGATATATGCATCAAATATTGCAAATTTAGTGCTCTTCATAGCAAAAATATATGCTTCGGTTGAGAGTAAATCGATGGCAGTAATAGCATCAACGGTGGACTCTCTGTTGGATCTATTATCTGGTTTTATTTTGTGGTTTACGGATTATGCTATGAGAAAGCCTAATCAATATCGCTATCCCATTGGCAAGCAGAGGATGCAACCTGTGGTAATTACTTAATTACTAATGTTCATTTCTTTATTAGCAGTTAATTATTTTTTGTTTTTTCACTTCCTCCTCAATCCTGTGACACCTTGTCACAGGTGGGTCCCTGCCTATCCACCCTTCGTGCATTAAACTCGGTCTGAATATCGACCCGATTAAAGAACCGGATGGATGGATCATTGGTTTAACCAGTGGATCTTAGTCAATTAGTAGGTTATAAAATATGAATAATTTATATTAATTAAATAATTACAATTTAATATAATTAAAAATATTATAGAACCGGTCCCGATCAATCGGGTATGTATAGGTCTATCGGTTTAAACACGGGTCAACCAATTCAATCTGATTCTCTTCTTTAAATGGTTAAAAAGTAAAACCGACCTTATTTTAAGACCGGTTTACCAGTTTTTTTGGTTAACCCGTCGGATCAGATTTAATAACTATGTGCGGGGCACTTTGAAGGATGTCTGGAATTAAATAGGATTGACTCTAATTAGACTTACGGAAACATGGTCTATATATCTATATATGGATCAAACCAATCATAATATAAGAATTCTTAAAAATGACTCTAATTTTTCATTTTGTCATGGAATCAAATTCCTCTTTCTCAAAAACCAATCTATTGGAATATGCAGCGGCCATCGTTATAAGCTTAAGATTTCATCTAACCCATCCAACGTGGACATTTTGCAGGGAATAGTGGTTTTCGCATCAGTAATGGCAACTCTTGGATTGCAGATATTATTTGAATCAGGAAGAGAACTCATCACTAAGGTATATATATTGACTAACTTTTACACAAAAACAAGAAAATGATTAATTTTTCACAAAGTAATTAATTGGTTAATGACATAATTATGTTAATAAATTATATATGCAGGTTCAGCCAGAAAGAGATCTTAGCAAAGTAAAATGGATGATTGGGATTATGATTTCGGTTACAGTAATTAAATTTGTACTGATGGTTTACTGTCGCAGATTCCAAAATGAAATCGTTAGAGCATATGCTCAAGATCATCTTTTTGATGTGGTTACCAATTCAATAGGTCTAGCCACTGCTGTTTTAGCTATTAAATTCTACTGGTGGCTTGATCCTCTTGGAGCCATACTGGTGAGTATATATATAAATATTTAAAAAATACTGCGTATTTTCACAATTTTTCAGTGAATTTCTTTTATAATAGAAAAATGATTTTGTTTTATTCCTAAAATCAATAATTGATACCAATGTATTATTCGATTAAAGATAAGACTTGCCTAGAATTACTTTATTTCTAAAAATAAATATTGTTAATAATGGTGCAGATAGCTTTATACACGATCAGCAATTGGTCGAGTACGGTTATGGAAAATGTTTGGTCATTAATTGGAAAGACAGCTCCGCCGGAGTATTTAGCGAAGCTAACATATTTGATTTGGAATCATCATGAAGAGATAAAACATATAGACACCATTAGGGCATATACATTTGGTTGCAACTATTTCGTAGAAGCAGACATTGTGCTGCCAGAAGATATGTCTCTAAGTCAAGCACATAACATTGGAGAGACACTTCAAGAGAAGCTTGAATTACTTCCTGAGGTTGAACGAGCTTTTGTTCATGTCGATTTCGAATATACTCATCAGCCAGAACACAAGCCCAAGCGAACATGATCATCATTTTCTACTTTAAATTTCACATTCAAGTAATAACAAAATATTTCCATTGCCAGAGGCATGTTTTATATTGTAATATTCTATTTCTGGTATCAAATCACCGAGTAAAATGTTCTTTAGTTTGCTTAGTTAATATAATATAATATAAAAGAATTGGAGGGAATATAATATATGAACAAAAAGAAATCATAGATAGAACGAGCACATGACCTGCGCCCGTTAATTATCATAAATTATATATTTATAAATATAATTTTAAAATTGTATTTATAAATAAATTGAATTCCAAGTAGAATTCATTTGCAAATTTGGTATGCTACAATTTAAAATAAGGAATTCAATTGAATTCCATAAAATTATTTTTGAAATAAATTCTTAAATGAAAATTCATTTGTTTTTATTTCTTATAACACCATTGACATAATAATTTAACAAAAATAGTTCGACATAGTAATTAAATAAAACTCAATAATACTTGATAAAAATTCCATAATAAAAAAATCATTTGTTTATTTCTTATAACACACTTGAATAATAATTTAACAATAAATAGTTCGACATTAGTAATTAAATAAAAATCAATAATACTTTGATTAAAAATTCCATAATCAATCAGAATTACTGAAAGAATAAAATAAGATTAAGAGTTTAGATATAAAAAACTGTACCGTCAACAATTATTCTGGACGGCTTCCTTGATCTTTGTACAAATCTTGAACATTGAAGTTCTTGGAGAAGTCTTGGAGAGAGAGAAGAACAATAGAACAAAGATTATTAAAACTGGGGATATCTTTACAATGAATGGCTCCTCTCTTTATATAGATTTCCTAGGAGAAAATCCGACTTCGTTTACTAAATAGAGTCCTCATTAAGTAAGAAATCTTTTAAAAAATAAGAGACTGTTTAGGCTGAATTTCTTCTCAATTAGGACTCTTTTACGCACCAAAATAGGATTAGAACTTGATTTGCACGTCAGGAAAGTATCTCAGGTGGCCCCATGTAAGTGATAGAGACTGGCTGGTGTTTTCGACTTAAAACAACACTTGATTTATCGCACGGGCGTGCTGTGAGGCACGGTTTGGGCATGTAGAAACTTGATTCTACGGAGGGTTCAGAACGGGCCATGCTCAGGGGCACGGCTAGATAAGGATTTGTGGCACGGGCGTGCTAGCCTATGACATTCAAGCAATTCTTAACCTTTTTGGAGCACGGGAGTGCTGCCTATCACGGTTGGGGTGTGCTAGACTCTGACTTGCAAGAGAAAAGTTTGTCTTCCCTAGCAACGACGCCAAACAATTGACAGTGATTTTTCGCAAGTATATGAAAATCGCAACAAGTAATATAGAATGAGTAGAGTATCGTTTCCACAGGGATTGTATACCAAGTACCAAAATTGTTACCAAAATTATGTTAACCTATTATTATTTAAAACGCGTAATAAGCGGGAATTATTTTAGAAACTAAAATTTAACAATAAAAGTAAGAAAAATAAATTCTTAAAAGAAAACAGAAATAAATCAAGCAACAATATTCAGATGAAAAGAAATCAAGGATTTTAAAACTACTAGGGATTTTGATTTCGCTTAACTCTATCCAATTTATTTTATTAGTTTGTTAATCAAGTTTAATTGTTCAAGTAGGGGAAACAACCCAAAAAGCACTAACAAGCTCTCCCGATGTATTGTTAGCTATTCTAACCCGATCTAATTAGCGCAATCAAACATGAATTAAATCATTAAGTTTTGTGGTTTGTTTTGTGAATTCATAAACCTAAGGTCATTAACTTATGAAAACCCTCGATGAGGCAAACCATATAGCTTTCGCATCAAGTTATTATTCTCATGTAATTTACTACCCTATTAATATCAAAAACCCTTCTCCCGATAGTGATTAATGAAATAAAGTGATTAATGAAATAAATCAATCCAGGGGAGAAACTCTGCTTGGAAGCATTAAGTTTAATAATAAATTATACTTTGCACAAAGAAAAACAAATCTAATATTATAAATTGGAAAAAAATTAAGCTACATCAAATCCCTAGTATGAGGGTTTAGTTCGACATAGTAATTAAATAAAACTCAATAATACTTGATAAAAATTTCATAATCAATCAGAAGAATGAAAGAATAAAACAAGATTAAGAGTCTAGAGATAAAAACTAGTCACCAATTAATTCTGGATGGCTTCCTTGAATCTTGGCACAAATCTTGAACACTTGAAGTCTTGGAGAGAGAGAAGAACAATAGAACAAAGATTATTAAAACTGGACAATAGAACAAAGATTATTAAAACTGGAGATATCTCTACAATGAATGGCTCCTCTCTTTATATAGACTTCTTGGGAGAAAATCCGACTTCGATTAGGAAATAGAGTCCTCATTAAGTAAGAAATATTTTTGGAAATAGGAAATTGTTTAGGCTTTGAATTTCTTCTCAATTAGGACTCTTCCATGCGCCTAAATAAGATTAGAACTTGATTTGCACGTCAGGAAAGTATCTCAGGTGGGCCCATGTAAGTGATGGGGACTGGCTAGCATTTTCGACTTAAAACATCACTTGATTTATAGCGCGGGCATGTTGTGAGGCACGGTTTGGGCGTGCCGAAACTTGATTCTATGGAGGGTTCAGCACGGGCCGTGCTCAGGGGCACGCCTAGATAAGGACTTGTGGCACGGGCATGCCACATATCACGGCTAGCGTTACCTTCAACCTTAGATCGGATTCATAATGTCTTTCACGTATCAATGTTAAGGAAATACAGATCAGACCCATCACACGTGTTATCAGTAGAAGTAGAAGAGATTGAGATTCAGCCAGATCTCACTTATGAAGAAGAACCGGTTCAGATCCTAGCCAGAGAAATTAAAGAATTACGAAACAAGAAAATAACATTGGTAAAAGTTCTTTGGAGGAATCATAAAACAGAAGAAGCAACTTGGGAATCTGAAGAAACCATGTGACAACAGTATCTGAAATTGTTCACAACAGGTAAACTTAGGGACGAAGTTTTCGTTTATTTAGGACAGGAGAACTGTGACATCCTACTGAATTGAGTCGTTGCATAGAGTCGAGTTGAGTCGGGTTGAACCAAAACCTGGTTCGAGCCATTAGAGTTTAGAGTGGGGTAGTATGGGATGTACAATAATAATGAAAAGAAGTGGACTTACTTGAATGAAGCAAAAAGATCAAAGTATATGAAAGCAAAAAGATCAAGTATAAGGATTAGGAACTACTTGGCACTAAAATATAAAGCTTTAGTATTAAAGTTGTATAGCCTTATGGACAATTAGTCGGTACCATTTGGTAATTTTAACAGCATTACAATCAACTGATATTTTGCCGCCTACCCTGAAAGATTCCAATTTCACTTTCCCTGATCTTCATCTTTATCTTCATCTCCTTCATCTACTTTTACTCTTCCACCTTCCTTTCTCCATCCATTGTAATGGTAAGTTTAAGCATTGAAATTTCAACCTCTATTCTATCCAAGTAAGGTAGGAATTTCTTGAAAGCTCTATTTTTATTCAAGAACCTCTTAATTTAGTGATATTTTAGAGTATTCATAAGAGTTCTTGATGTATAGGAGAGGGTGAGCCAAAGGCGAAGGAAAGTGAAGCTAAGAAGAAGATTTCAAAGCTTTAGAGTGAAGGTTTATATTCTCCTTTTAATTTAACACTTTCCTTGTATGAGAACTGTGTGTGGTGTGTTGATAATGAGAAAATATATTGCTTAATGTTGAGTAAGAGCACTAGAAATGGTGAGAAAAGCATGGGATGAAATGAATAAATGAAAGTAGATATTTGAGTTTCCATACTGAAACAGGTTTGCTGGAGAATTCACCAGTAAATTCACCTTGATTTTGAACCAGGGTTAATGATGGAATTTAGGAAGTAATAGAAGAGTTATTGTTCCTCTATGGTGTTAGC
This sequence comes from Jatropha curcas, assembly GCF_014843425.1. The sequence continues at coordinate 292,497 of NW_023591471.1, read as the reverse complement.
TGTTCCATTCGAGTTTTTGTAGATCACCTAAATCGGATTATAGAAATAAATTGAGAGATATGACCAAAATAGTACACACTGTGCAGGCTGGAAAACACGACTTGCGCTAGCGAATTTCATGGTCGCGCTCGCGAATTGTGCCTGTAAACTCTCTGACTCTCTTGTGTGCTTCTTGCACTCGCGAATTTCATGTCGCGCTCGCGATTGTGCCTGTAAACTCTCTGACTCTCTTGTGTGCTTCTCGCGCTCGCGAATTTTAATGTCGTGCTCACGACTTGTGTTCTGATGCCTTTTGGACCTCTTTTTCTATGCAATTGTATTCCTTTCCTCAAATTGTATTCCTACAATCATTTTAAAACAAAAAGACAACACGAGAAAATGTATAAAAATAAAATGCAATCATGCAAATGATGTGAAATTAACATAACACAAGTTGCTTAAACATAACACAAGTTGCCGCTTTGCGAGAGCTAATAATCGGTATTACAGGCAAACAGCCATGGTTTATGGAATTTGCTGAAGCAGTTAATATGCTTTTGTGTTAATACTATTGACATACCATTAATATTGCTCCTATTGAGGTAGTAAAAACCACGAGTAAGATAAGGCGTATGGTTACAGTATAGGATAGCAGATCTGCGCAACCATACCAGTGGGTACAATCCGACTGCAGGCGTTGATGTGGATATGATATATTATGGGCCATAGCAGCCCAGTCAATACAATATTCATTCCAGTTTCATACAGTTCCTCTTATCACTTTGGTTTCACTATAACCTTATAGAGCCATACAGTTATATTGACTAAAAATTGCATAAGTCATCCAGCATAATGCACTGCAAGTACAATAATGGAAGTATCATGATATGTGTGCTTAGATGTTTCGTTATACATACATGTGTGTTTACATGTTTATTTATACATATGTGTGTGCTTACATGTTTCTTTATACGTTGATATATCCATTGAGTTTATTGCTCAGCGCGTTACTTATTTAACTCATAGGTTTTGGGACTGGACCGTAGAGAGTTATCTTACAACTGCTGTAGTTCATCTTTGGAAGACCCAGTCTTCAGGGTAGCTACTCATTTTAGACCCAGTCTTCAGAGAGGGAGCTACTCATTTTTTGATATTTGGATTCATGCTTTCCTTATCGATGGCAATGTACAGGGCTAACACAGTTGGGCCCATTTCATGGGAAACTAGTCTATGTCTCTGTAAATATTAGAGTAGACATATCTAATATTTTACTACAGTTAGAGAAGCAACAGCAATGATATATTATTTAGCATACATTATGATATCCAATATGACAGGAACATAGTTAACCAGATTGTAGATTCAGGGTAGCTACTCATTTTGATATTTTGATTCTGTCTATCCTTATCATGGCATGTACAGGGCACACAGTTGGGCCCATTTCATTTGGGAAACTAGTCTATTGTCTTGTAAATATTAAGTACATATCTATATTTTACTAATGTAGAAAGCAACAGCATGATATATTATTTAGCATACATTATGATATCAATATGACAGGACATAAGTTCAACCAGATTGTAGCATCTCGGCTCGGTTCATTCGGGTTAATGGGTGGACCGGGGAGGGATGTTACACTTCCAACGCCCATGAATTTTCAAATCGAAACCTATTCTGCGTATATGTCGTATAAGTCATTCCCAAAGAAAGGAATAAAGGCAAATGATCAGATGATGCAGTTTGCAACACCAAAAGTTTTGCCATGTTGAAAATCGATTGCCAAGAGGTTGAACATGCTGCCTTGTCCAATCATTCCTTGAAAAAATCAACATCATTTCTTCTATTCTCCCATGTAAAAGACTTTTCTTTTTACCAATCATATGCGGATCCAATCACGATCTTTGATCGTGAATATCTGAATAGGACAAACTGCCCAGTGGATATCTTTGCTTCGGAACAAAACAAGTAGAATTGGGCCTGGTCAAACTGGTTTGATATGGAATAAACTTATAACCATGGAATCGACTCAATTATCAGATTGTAGATTATAAGTTCATAACCCTAACCCATTCCCATTTTGGGTGAGACGCCACCTATTTTAATTATTTGAAAAAGCTCTCCAGTTTTCGTCCATTAAATAATATTTAAGTACTTGAAAAGTCTGTTTTAAATTGTCAAGTTTCCAATATTTAGTATACCCGAAACCTGATTATGAGTTATTAATATTAGGTACCCAGTCGTCTAAGTACAGGTGGAATAGCTTATTATAGAGGGTACAAAACATGGCAGGGGCATTGGTGCATTTCTCTACTCCAATCTTTAAAATCCTCAGACCATTCAAGAATTTGAAAAAGCAGTATACGAATGATAATTTTAGTTATTATTAAAAAAGTTAATATAATACGGGGCAGAGAACCCATCGCTGTCTCGACTGTGCTACCGAAGGTTCTGGGGAAGTCGGAATAGGAGAGTGCCCATCTTGGGGTGGGCTTCCTACTTAGATGCTTTCAACAATTATGAACTCTAGTGTAGCCCAGATCATCAAAGTTACAATCATGAAGAGCACTTTTAAATCCTTCCAGCAGCCATTTAGGATGACTACCACCGCCCTGCTTTTCAAAGAGAAACATGATGTCGTTGAAGTCCCTAATGACAGACTATGGTAAATGAGATTTATGATACAGTTCACGTAATAGATCCCACCCCAGTCTCATGTGTTGTTTCTTAGAATAGCCATGAAAGCCAATTAGTCTCCACCGTCTCATATCCTCAATACACACCTCAATATCAATATGATGGCGTGAACAACTAATTACCTCTGCCATTATAGTCTCCTACTAGAATAATGCTAAATCCCCTCCGATACCAACATGATCCATAACAAAAGCCCCACCATAACCTAAGGCTTGTTTAATCCGCAAAACTTTGTCTTGCTTTATTCTTGTCTCCATTAAAAATACAAAATTAGATTTCTTATCTGACACTAAGTCTTTTAAGGCCCAAACTGTCGCCTAGTTTCCAAGCCCACGGTAGTTCCAACTTAAAGTATTCATTGGTCCTAGAGGGCCTAAGAACTAGAGTCCACTAATTCTACATTTTTTGGGTCCATATCACACGTGTCAGGGACTTCCTCATCCTCCATCTGCTCACTATGCCCATTCAACTGATCCTCCACCCTCCTACATTTTTGCTCTACGACAATAAGTGAATCATTTGCAAGATTCATGGGACGTGGATTTACTTGCACATCATCACCTAAAATGTCTGCCTCCATATCACCTAGATTCATTTGTTGCACATTAAGATTTTGAACTCCTTAATTCCTGCTCCCTGACATATTCGGAGCAGAAGATTCAGCCCCCATCGGACCACCGGTTCCACCACCAGTTCCGTCAGATTTTAGATCCTTGTCCGACCGGAGCCACTTCACACCCACCTAAGTTATCCGTTTCGTCTCCGCTTTAAGCCAAGGTCCGAATGCATATCTATCTCTTGGGATTTGTGGTGGTTCATATGAGAGATGACAAAACCTATCAGAGTGACCAATCATCCCATAAAAATAACAAAAGTTATTAAGCCTTTCGTGCATGAAATTCACCCATTCCTATTCACCTTTTGGCTTCTTGACACAGACTTCCTCTTTAATGGCTTACAGACATCAATGCACACCCTAATATGCATATTCTCGCCAAGTTCGTGTGAAATTACAGGGATTAGATGCCAAAAACTCACCCATGTAATTTCCAAAATCACATGCATATTGTTCCAACATAAATCCATTGGGGAAATCATAAACTTGAACCCATACATCCAATTTTGTTAATTCAACTTCTTTTGGCTTTTCATCAGGTTTCAATTTATGCAATAGTAATGACATTTGCTGAAAATTCCATGGTGCCCCTTGAATAACATGGTCTACATCCTGCTAGTGAAAAAAATTGAAACAAAAACGCATTATTTTCCAACTCCTTCATTAGGACCCTCATTACTGGCCTCCATATAGTGCGCCATGATCTGTTTGAAAACAAAAAAATTTGTAGCTTTTTTCGTAGGTGATCGTCCTACCACACAATACTGCGAATCGAATTCTTGTTCATTAGCTTCACTATCTTCCCCCTCATCCACATATTCCATCTGTCGATGATCATTATCCAAATTAAGACGTTGGTACACCTGTTCTACCAGCCTATCCTCCTCAATGCCAACCTCCATAAAAAAAAGATAAAGTAGAAAAAGAAGAAGAGATTTGAGAAGAAAAAAATTAAAGGAGATAAACTATATAAAGTCAAAGCTCAATCGAAAAGTAATAGAAAGAAGAGAACTTATTATTAGGCATGGCCGGTTCAATGAACTGCCGGTTTCGGTTCATTGAACCGCCGGTTTGAAATATTTAAAATTTTGAACCGGAACCGGCCCTTGAACCTCCGGTTCTGGTTCCGGCACGGTTCAGCACGGTTCCGGCGAACCGACGGTTCAAATTACGGTTCCGATTCGGTTCCGGCATTACGTAAATGAACCTCGCCAGGTTCTCGGTCCGGCACGGTTCAGCAACGGTTCCGTAGCGAACCGACCGGTTCAAATCCGGTTGCGCGATCAGGGTGATCACGGATTACTTAAATTTTTTTAAAAACAAATAATAAAATCTTTGATTTGAATCCCAGATGAATAAATAAGTAATTTTAAAATGTTTAAATTTTATTAACTAAAAATTATGTACATAAAAAGTTAAAACTCAAAACTATCTATTAATTTTGAGAACTAATTATTACATTAAATTTACAAATTTTGCTAACTCACTAATATTTTAGATAAACATTATAATTTTTTTTATTTGGGCTTGAAATAAATTAAAAATTGAAAAATTAATTTTAATTGCCTACGTATCTCTTTCTGGAAAATTTAGAGGAAAATCCAAAGCTCATTGATAGTTCTTTTTGTTTTATTACATTGGAAAAAACGGCCCGTGCCGAATATTACAGATTAATTTAGGGCGTTCATCCGTGCCGACTAGTCTCCGTTAAGGAGTCGGAATCAAATCATTCGTCGCCTTTGAATTTTGCTGGTCTTGAGTCTCAATGCCGCTCTAGTCTCAATCGGTCAACCACCACTCTTTTGGCATTTCCACATTATTTGGCGATAATCTTGACGCGTAGGTGGATTCTTAAAATTTGTCCACCCGCAACTAAAGCTTTCCACTGCAACAGTAGAAACTGGACAAGCAAGAATATCTTTAGCAATAACGGCTAAGAACTGGAAAGCGATTTGACAGTGCTTTTTTCCACCACCAAATTATTCTTCAAATTTTGTTGGGTCTTCATTCGCATTCATCACTCTAAAAAACTCAAAAATTTGTGCTGACAATGTCTCAATTTCCTGCCTGGTTATGACATGTGGACCCCCCCTTGATTTTTTTGAAACATTTGCATGAAGGTAAATTGTGTCTAGAATGAATTTAGGGAGTTGTGCTGTAGTTTGTGGTATCTTGAAAACTTGAGTATGAATGTGGACCCTCCCTTGATTTTTTTGAAACATTTTGCATGAAGGTAAATTGTGTAGAATGAAATTTAGTGGATTGTGTAGTTTGTGGATCTGAAACTTGAGGAAGGGGAGATACTAATTTAGAATACTCATCATACAATTAACGGACATACCTTAAAACATTATTAGTAAGAGAAAAATAATCTGCCTCAATATTAAAAGATCCATAATAAAGACGAAAAAAATTCTTGTAATGCAACTAATTTAAATCTAGGACAAAGAAAAAATGCAACTAAATTTAAATCCGGAATTGGTTGGATAAAGTTGAAAATGTGATGCATGCAATTGCATAAATGAAGAAAGAATAGAAAAGAATATCTTTATATCTCATAAAGACTCATTTAACATTTTATAAGTTGAATTCCACCTTGTAGGAATATCTCTTGAAAATTTCTTTATATTTTTTTCCCATAGAGTGACAAAATTTTTTTAAATTCTTTTTCTAAACATATCCATGTGGTTCCATAAATGATTTAAAAGCATTTTTTTATTGACGTAAAAATACATTTAATGTTGTTAATGCGTCTTGAACACATAAATTTAAAATATGACATTGCACATCTAGTGTGAAAAAATTGTCCACCAAATTTTAGGTTGACAAAAGAGTTTTTTAATTTTCCCCCCATTTTTTTTTTAAAAAATAAAAATGATTTGGCGGCTTGTAATTTTTGGGGGGGGCAAAAAAAACTGGGCATTATTCAAAACCAATTGTAAAAATTTTTTTAGTCAAAACCATATTCTTCTAAAATAATATTTTAACATGGTTTAAAAAGAACTTATTATGTTGCGTGTGAGAGTTCATCAAAGAACTCTAAGTTCAATAATTCTTTTTTTCAAGTTGTCCATTCATTTTAGTAAATCCAATGGGATTTAAAACCCATATAAGAATGAGTTTGCCAAGCATCACACCAAATATTCCACAACAAATGGCAATTTTTACCATTAAAATTGCAATCAATACATACCTTAAAAATTTCTTTTTCTTTTAAATAAATAGATAAATAGTCCTTTTTTAAGTGTTTATTCCTAGGGTATCTTATATTGCTAAAGGATTTAATGCTTTTTTTACAATAGTTAATTAAAATTCCAATTTTTTCACAAATGAAAAAGATTAATCGTTCCATACAAAACCATTTTAGCCATTCCCAATTATTGTTTCATCCAATTTTATTAGTTTCATCACTATATTTAAATAGAGGAGTGTTAGGATCACTATACCTTGATGACGATAATTGAGTTTGAGTTAGATCCATTCCTCCCTCACTTGGATGATGTGATTTTAAATGCCTATTAAGAGTGCCATAGCCTCCTCCATGCTTGAATGCATATTCTTTTTTCAATAATTCCATCAAACCGCATTGAATTCTCTGTTATCTTGAACAATTTTTGCAAAGTGCTTTTTGAAAATATCTGATTTTGGTGGCTTACCTATTGAAATATTAGGAGATGTTGCTTTTTGTGGTGGATGATGACGAATATAATGTTCCTTAACTAGAGTTCGATATTGAATTTCATCATTAAATTGTGGTGAAAAATCAATCAATGGATCGTTTGAATCGATTTCTTCCACGCTTTGAGCAACTCGCTTTCCCTTGGAGCTTTATGAATTGTGTGCCATGTTTTTAAATTGAATTATGGGAAAAAAAATGAATAAATGGAATATGAAATTAATGGAATGAGTTGGAAATTATTAAAACAAATCAAATGAAGTAAATTTATGAATGAAAAAATTGAGATTAGAAGGAATTTAGAATTGGTTGTATGAAAATAAAAAATAAACAATAGATAATTCTAATATTAAGGAAAATAAAGCAATAGAAAAAATAATGAACTATCGAAATTTGAGAGAATTTTGATTGACAATAAGAGAAGAGCTAGGATATAATTGGTTATGAAAAAAAAAATCATCAACTCATCATATTTATACATATTAGAGCCAAAAAACAAAACTTAATTTCTTAATTCATAACACTTCTCATAAAACTTATTTTTTTTTAGTCTTCTTGAAATTATGATGGAAGCTTAATTTAAAATTTAAGTAATTCATGAAAATTCCATACTTAGGCACAATAAATTAACATAGGAAAATTTCTCATTAAACTCATTTTTTTAAAACTTTCTTAAAGTCATAACAAGAATTAACATAAATAAAATCTTATCATATAAGTCATACTTTCCTTATGCAACTCAAGGCACACATACTTCAAGCACCCATTTCTCATAACTTTAAATATATGAAAATTATCAAATTTATCATACTTATGTAAATCAAGTTACTATTACTCAAAACATAAAAATTTGACTTATATAGTCAATAAGAGCATTCTAGTCATTTCCCACTACTTCCTTGAGAAGTAATATTTGGGTGGTTAAGATTAAGTCAATGGTACTCTAATCTAATGGCTAAAAATATTCTCCAATTAAATTCCTTCAAAATATTATTTATCTCTACAAAACTTTTCTTGATTGGATATTAATATAGGGAAAAACAAAGTAATATTTGTAATTTTATTATATTAACTAAAATTTTTTAATTTGTACGAAAGTGAAAAGGACAAAAATTAGGGGAATGAGGGAGTAGTTATAATTATCCGAAAATACAGGTGTTAGGCGGCAAATAACAAACACATTTTGTTTAGTGCATTTTCAATCTCTCAAAATGTAGACACTTCTATGGCCAGGTTCAAAGCCACTCAAAATCGAAATGCTCATTTTGTAAGTTTCAACAGTAACAAAATCATCTCTTTCTCTCTCTATTTCTCTCAATGAAAAGCTAAAAAGAATCCATTGAAGTATAATGGCCTTTCTTCTACCAAACATCTCTCCTCCTCTCCTTCTCAACTCGAAATCCTCATCCCCAAAAGAAAAGGAAAAATCATCAAATTACCACACCCTAATACCTTCTCCTTCTTCTTCTTCTTACCAATCCACAACCATTTCAACAACAAAAAACAAACGCACCAGTAATAACACCCCCTTATCTCCTCCTCCACCTCAGGACAAGCAGAAACACCAAAAAGATGACTTCTATGTCAATCTTGGCCTAGCTGTACGGACACTTCGAGAGGATTTGCCTTCGTTGTTTGCTAAAGACCTGAATTATGACATTTACAGGTAATTTTCTCATCTCTGTAATTTTCGTTTTTCTCAATTTGTTCTCTGGAGAGGCAAAAAATTTTATTTTTGATTTTATTTTCAGGGATGATATTACCTTTCTTGACCCGTTAAATACGTTCACTGGCATTGAGAAATACAAATTGATATTTTGGGCATTGAGATTTCATGGGAAAATTTTATTTAGAGAGATTTCGGTTGAGATTTATAGGATTTGGCAACCATCTGAGAATGTAATTTTGATTAGATGGAATTTAAAGGGTGTTCCTAGAGTGCCATGGGAGGCCAAGGGACAATTTCAGGGCACTTCAAGGTATAAATTGGATAGAAATGGTAAAATTTATGAACATAAAGTTGATAATTTGGCCTTTAATTTCCCTCAGCCACTTAAACGACCTACTTCTGTGTTGGATTTGGTGGCTGCTTGCCCAGCTAGCCCTAATCCCACATTCTTGTGGGGCCCTTCTGTAGATTTGTATTCATCTTCTTGGGTGGAGTTTTATAGCGCAGTTAGAGAGACTTTGGATCAAGAAAGCTGCCAATTACTACAAGTGCAGGATGCTTTGGTTACTTGCTCATAGTGTACATTCAAGAATTTTGATTCATCAGATATGTATTATTATAAGTCAATTATTGAATCAAAGAATCCAATCCAAATAGTATTATGTACATAGGCAAAGATGCTAAATACTTCAATTTCTGCTAGTGGGGTTAGAGAAGCTCACACATTTCATAAGCTCCTATAGGTCAGATATGTATACTAAATCTTCCACTTATTATTTAAATAATAGAGCTTTTTTTTTTTTTTCTTGAAAAATCTGTTAATCATTGCCTAGTTTCTTGGTTGTCAAAGATGATTCCTTTTTCTGTCTCTGTCCGAGGATAGTTTTATTCCTGAGTCTCTTTCATGCAATTCTGATGTGAATTCTTATAAATCTGAGTATTTAACATATGTTGGAGAAACCTTTGATACATTTCAAGCTTTCTTCTTCCCTTTATTGTCTTGTTTTGCACTAAATGGATTAGATGAAAAGCAATTATTTTTTCATTGAAGCAATTTTCTCATTCATGGCATTTTCTATGATTTTTATGTTGTTTATGATACATCTCAAATAAGTTATGCTTTTTTTTGCTAGCATTTGAATGCAGTGTCTTGTCAAGTGAAAATAATTGAATGAATGGTGAAACTATTGACAATAAATCACTTAGGAGATGTATTAGGAAGTGTTGTGTGATTAGAGAATAGGACCTTTTTCTTTTCTTTCAGATTGTTCATAGAGTAAGACTTGGATAAGAATGAAGAAAATATATTTATGGAGCTTTCTTGATTGGTTAGGGAAGAACTCTTCAGGTATGCATGTGGATGGAAGTCTGATTCTTATGATAAAGTTTTGTAGTGGAGACTCAAAAGAACTCCTAAGGAGCTCCAGATTTCAGAGCAAATTTTAGGTCAGAAGAAACAGGATTCGCTTGGTGTGAATTAGTGGTCTTACTACTGCTAATGTTATTAACTCAGCTGTTTTTGCAGTCATATTCACGGCTTACAAGCCAATTGTGATAATGCATAGCAAAATTTCTTCATCCATTTCTCCTCCAATAGTTCTTGAGATTTCTACTTATGAGTTTACAAGTCGAACTGAAGAATGTATTGCAGGAGATCAAGCATACATTGGTGTTTGAAGCAAGTGGTGTCTAACTCCAATCTGGGGTGATGGGGATCATAACTGTGGTATGATGCTAGCAATTAAATTCTCTTTTAAGTGGTTGTTGGAGGTAAAGATAAAGAAGAGATTTGTCTTTGAGGTAAGAGATGATATGGAAAATTGAACAAGTAAAAAATAAAAAAGGGAGTAAAAGGAATGATAGGCAATTTGATTATTAATCAATGATATGTCATGTTGGTGTAGATACTAGATAGGGTATAATGCATAAATTTAACCTTGTATTTTTTGCGGTCATCCTTGTGGCTTTCTTAACTTTACAAGGGTTCAATTATAATCCTATATTTTTACATTTCAATAACAATTATGTATATTTTTACATTTCAATAACAATTATGTCCATTGCCAAAATGAAATATGAAAGTGCAGGATTATGATTAAACCTCCTTAAAGTCATTTCATTTTGGTGAGGAACACAGTTGTTGAAATGTGAAAATATAAGGTCATTATTGAAACCCTACAAAATTTAAGGGGCGCAATGATAATCGGTCAAAGTTCAGGATCAAATTTATACATTAAGTCGTGTAGATAGAGAAGGTTTGTGAAGGATAGGGCACTAGAGCCTTGTCCTCTTGTTCTTATACTCGCTTAAATCTTATCAAACGATGGAAGAAATATTCATGAAAAAGTTCCAGCCAATTTCTATTTTTAGTGATGAGGAAACCTTCAACCGGGTGGGTCTTTTGGCAACAGAAATTACTTGCTTAGACCGAGTCTATAGCCACGCTTATGGGCCAAACCAATGACAGTAAGAATTCTTTAAAAAGTGTTCAATTTGACTTCATCTTTCTTTTTCTCCATGTATGATCAGAAATACTCTCATTTCAATAAGAAATCTTATTCTCGTTGGTTTGGTTTATGAGTGAGGCAATGGACTCGGTTTAGGTAAAAGTTTTCCTTTTGTGACAGGCACAACAAATTCTAGGCAGCGGAGAGAATGGGAAAGTGTAATTGTCTAAATAAAAAATATTTGCTCTAGATTTAACCATGTCTATGTGTAAATATTATCACCTAAAGTTGTTTCCAAATTGTATTTGGATAACTAAATTTTTTACTTAATATATTTTCATACCATATTGCTCAAAATTGAAATTTAAAAGTAATTTTTGGTGTAAAAGAATGATTTTATTTAACTTGATGTCCATCTAAAATTGCCAAGTTGGCTTTAAATATATATTTGAGGTCTAAGTTTAATAAAGAAAAAAATAATTTAATATTGGTTTTTTATTTCATATTTTTTAATCTCCTAATTTAAAAAAAAAAATCAATCTCTTAATTATATTCAAATACATGAGTCAAAAATATTGAATTGTAGAATTTAATTATATGTCTATCAATTTAATTAGTCAAAAATATTGAATTTTAGAATTTAATTATATGTCTATCAATTTTATCTATATTACACAACTACATAATTCTTCTGTTTATTTTTTGGTAAAATATTATTATTGTCCTGATGTATATATTAATTACATGGCATATAAAAACGCCTAAAAAGAGTAAATTATTATAGTTCGCTGATTATTCAAATACACTAGAAAAGACCCACTTTTAAAAATTTTAATTATATATATAAAATTCATGGTTACATAGCGAAGTTAGAAATTAATATTAAGATAACAAATTTGAAAAAAAATAAATAAATGAAAGAAAGAGTATAAATTCCGGCAAGTCTTAGGACTAAAACATAAAAAGTAGATTTATAGCACTGGCTGGAATGAAATATACCATCAATTCAATTGATAGGATTATTCCTCAAATCTTTTCATATATTCTTCTCATTTTTTTTATTTTAAAAAAAAGAAAAACCTGTAATATATGGAGGGAGGCAAGTAAAGATAATCTAAATTTGTTCTTTTAACTAATTTATATGTTTGTAGAATACATATATTCACCTTTAAATTTTATTACTTTAATTTTATGGCACTTTTAATTTTTACTTTCATCAATCAAGTACTTTAATTTGCATAATTATTTTATTGAAAATTTCAATTTATAAAATTAAAATTAAACACTTTAAATAATTAAAAAATGTAAAAATTATTGTTTTAAAAGCTATGCTAATTATATATCAAATCAATATTTTGCATATTAAAACTAAAAATTCTAAAAACTATTGCTATTAGTGTGAAAAGTGTGCAATATTACCAAAATTTGCAAGTCAAATACGTAATATATCATTTATATCGTTTAAAGTACCACAAAATTAAAATTGTGAAGTTAAGAGATGAATTTATTTATTTAGCCTTTATATGTTGTATTAATCTTGCATTTATGTGCCATTTAATTATATTAGAAACATCAATGCAAGCAATTTAAAAAAAAAAAAAAAACTTTGAGATTAATAAAGTAATTAAATAGAAATTTTCACCCTTTTTTCCTATAATAACCCTAATCAGCCTTAAATATATACCAAATAGCGAGGAAGCCAACTCATGAATAGAGTATACCCCTGGTGCATTTATTAGCCTAAATTTTTGAGAATTGCAATGGTCTCTTCAACTTCAAATTGGAATGTTCAGTAGATTTACATCATTTTCAAAAATATGGCACTAGTTGACGCGAAATCCTATGGAAATTAATTCCAATAACTCTATGACAAGATTTGGAATAGTTCAAAGATCAAACTAAACTCTCCTCTATGACATCCAAAGCTTAAAGAAGCAAGAACATCAATAATAGAGTAAAGAATAAGATAAACGCCACAAGTAAATTGATAAGTTTACCTTGATTCTTCTCTTCAACTTTCAAATTGGGCAATGTTCAGTAGTATTACAGTCATTTTTCAAAAATATGGCACTAGTTGACGCGAAATCCTATGGAAATTAATTTCCAAAATAACTCTTATGACCAAGATTTGGAATAGTTCAAAGATCAAACTAAAAACTCTTCCTCTATGACATCCAAAGCTTAAAGAAGCAAGAACATCAATAATAGAGTTAAAGAATAAGATAAACGCCACAAAGTTAAATTTGATTAAGTTTACCTTGATTCTTTGATTGCAATTAGAGGGAATGCACTCTCACAATCTCTCTAATCAAAGAACACGCCTAAGCAGAACAAAACTGTAGATTTTCTTATGTTTCAATGATTTTGTGTTTTGTTGTACAATTTAAACAGCTATTTATACTAAATACATAGAGTCCTAATTTCCTTAAAGGATTTTAGAATAATTAATTCTTAAATTCAGCTAAGGATAAGGATTTAGCTTAATCTAAACCAACAAGGATAAGACTAGCAAAATCTTAACAAACTTAAGGATTTGGATTAACTAATCCCCAAAATCAACTAAAGATTAACTAAAAATTCTAAACAAATTCAAGGATACAAGGATAAAATCCAAGGGGGGTCGAATTATAGGAGGCCCCACCCATTATTATTGATACAACTCAAAAAAAGCAAAATTGGACTAACTAATCTCGCTAGAGGCTGACGCTAGCATGGCCTGGGCGTGCCAATTCGCACGGGCGTGCTTCATGGTGAATGTTTCCTCTCGCAAGTCAGACGCGGGCACGGCCTGGGTGTGCTATTTGGCATGGGCGTGCTTTATGTTACTTGATTTTCCTCTGCAAGTCAGACGCTAGCACAGCCTGGGCGTGCTACCTTGCACGGGCGTGCTAACCTAGCACGATTTGGGCGTGCCATATGCTGGAATTTCAGATTCCATCTCAACATGTGCTTCCATTATGGAAAGCAAGGTCATGGAGGTCTTGTGTGACTTGTTCTTGAATGTATAAGGACATAGTTGCTCCATATTTCTTTTGCACGGCTCCTTTGTAATTGGTTCCACTTAGGAAGTTTACTAATGGATTGCCATTGTTGTGCTCCTTGTTTTCCTTGAGCTACCATAGGTGATTGGTGTGATAGTGGATCTCGTTATTCATCCCCCCCTTCTTTAAAAAGATTTGTTCCTCAAATCTGCATCCATTGTCAAAAAGGAGACAAATCACTAATATTGAAAGTAACGTAAACACCATTACTTCACCTTGTAAGTCTATCTTGTAGTGTTGTCATTAACGTGGCTCCAAGATTTTGGAAGATGGTCCATTCCATCTCCACGTTCATCAAGCTTAATCTTCCTTTGGTTGGGAAACTTTTCCTCGTAAAAATGTGCCCAAACCCAATCTCCAGGTTTAAACACAACATGCCTCGTTCCTTTGTTGGCACGGTTGGCATAGCCTTTGTTCTTTATGTCCATATGAGCCCTAGTCTTAGCGTGCATCTCCTTCACAAATGTAGGCTTTTTCTCACCATTAAGGAACTCCTGCAATAAAGAAACAGAACTAGAAGGTAGAGAAGAAGTGTCAATGTTAGTCAAATTATGCAAAAACTCTTTAAACCGAATCATTAAGACCGGTCTACCCTCATTAAGACCGGTCTACCCTCACTAACACTGCTTTGGATCTCTCTCTTTCTCACATACGTAATTTGTTTCTTTCTTCCGTCTCTTTGTTTTTCATTCTCAATTGGGCCATTAATTTGTTTTGTGATTTTTGTGGCCTTTTTCTTCTCATCCTCGCTCTTTCCTCTCTTTTGTTTTCTCGATCCTGAAACCTCACTCTCTTTTTTTCTCAATGCCGAAACCCCTCTCTCTCTTTCAAGTAGCTTCTTTTGGTCATTATATACTTCTTGAGGTGATAATGGTAATGAGTAGGAACAAACTTTTGGTGCATCAACTCCTTCATGATCTCCCATAGTGGTACATTTACAAGTCGCATTCCATTTCCTTCTTCTTTTTAATAGCAAATTGTTCCCACGAAAAACATAGCATAACCCTTTTTGAATTCAACAGCATACAAGATGTTAGATTTCTTTTTCTTGAAGAATAGTTATGGCATTCAAAGATTTGTTCTACCTTCCTCTTTCCCATTCAAAGATATCTTTCAACATTGTTGTTACCTCTTCAACATTGTTGTTACCTTTGAATTCTGGAATCCTCATTTTAATTGATCCCAAGTCTCCATCAATTTTATTAAAATTAGTATCTTCAGTCTCCTCATCATCTTGGGTTTGAAATCTAGCTTGTGGACGAGCTCTTGTTGTATTAGAGCTTTGTGAAGTCTCTATCTTTTGTAATTCTTCCCTCATGTCTTGAAAGAGATTGTTGAAGGCCTTAAATTGTCCTTGGATTGATTCCATGAAGAATTTCAGTTGAGGATCTTTAATTTGATTTCCATCCCCATTACCATCTCCAGATTTGCATGTACTCATGGTTAGTAAAATAGAAAACACGAAAAGATTTGGGTTAATAATAAGCACTCCCTCACGTGTTTACACTCTTTAATCACTCCTTGCAATTCCTCCAATTGTACTTTAGAATCTTAGGTCAACCAACCAACTCAAAAGCACATTTAAACAAGGAATAAACCTTAACAATGAAAAAGCAAAAGCCAAAATTCTAGAAAGAAGACTTCAAAAACGAGCATGGATAGCAGCACAAGACAAAACAATGCACTACTTAAATTATCAATTAGAGTGTAGTAAACAAGCAAACACACCCTAATAATGTAATAGAAGCAAAAGAAAGCTCAAACAAGAATAAAGAAACTAGAAGTTAAGAGACAATTTCTGGATATAATGTATGAATTTAGTTTACTACAAAGCAAACCAAATATGGACCTAATTAATTCTACCCAAAAACAAAGCAAGCAATCAAATAAAAATTCCAAAAATTCAATTTTTTTTTATAAGGTCAAAGCCTAGCACGGGCGTGCTAGATAGAAAGCACGGGTGTGCTTGTATAGCTTGGTCCGACAATGAGAGTCAGAGCCTAGCACGGGCGTGCCTTTTGTGAAGCACGGGCGTGCTGACTTGTATCCTCTCTTATTCTATCAATATAACCCAATTTAGTTAGGATTAGATTTTGACAAGGATTATAGTGGATATTATTAGTGGATAAGATTAATTCAAAAAAAAGATATGGGACAAAACTTGTGGACATCCCAGGTTTTGGGGCACAACACTAGGCGAATCCCACATCGGCTACGCACAAGGGTGGAAGTTCCTATTACATAAAGGGGGTGCAACCTTAACTAGCGTGACGCGTTTTGGGCTGGCCGCAAGCGGAGGTTTTCCTGGCCCTAGGAAACCAAAAACCGTGAGGGTTTAGGCAGGTTTGGCACCCAAAGTGACAAATATCACACTAGGGTTGGGCATGTTACAATTTTTGGTATCAGAGCCAAAGCCTTGCCCTCTGGCCGGTGGTGGGGCCAAACCTCAGCAGGACGCTGAGTCCTAAGGGGGGGGTGTATGTGACATCCAGGTTTGGGGCACAACCACCTTAGGCAAATTCCCACATCGACTACGCACAAGGTGGAAGTTCCTATACATTAAAGGGTGGCAACTTGAACTTAGTGTGACGCGTTTTGGGCTTGGGCAGACGGAGGTTTCCCTGGCCCAAGAACAAAAACCGTGAGGGTTCACGCCAGGTTTGGGACCAAAGCGACAATTATCACACTAGGTTGGGCTGTTTACCACAACTAATTTCTTGATCTTATCCACAAAGTAGTTAAGATTAGATTTTATCAAAAGATTATTAGTGGATAAAGCTTAATCTCCACAAAAATAAGGTTCAAATTCCATCCCTAAGAATTAGGAACAAAATCCCTATGAATTAGGAATAAAATCCACACAACACGACTCAAGCTTCAATGGTGGACGAATTTTTTTCTTACTCTTTTTTTTTTTACAGATATAATTTAGCAAGATCTAAGATTACAACTTCTAGAATTTTTTTTTTTTTGAACAAGAACAAAATTAACAAACACAATTGATGCAAATTCAAAGTTAAAACTAAGCAAACAAGAAAACAAACACAAGAATTTAAGAAAACAAGAAAAAAAATCACAAACCCTAGAACTAAGATAAATAAGAATTTACCTTAATCTTTGGCTCTAATACCAAACTGATGCGGAACCCTATGGAAATTAATTGGAACCCAATGAAAATAAATTTCATGAACTCAATGACAAGTTTACGAAGAGATCCAAGATCAAACTAAACCCTTCTCTATGGCACCCAAAGCTTTAAAGAAGCAAGAACACCAATAATAGAGAAAAGAATAAGATAAACGCCACAATTAGATTGATAAGTTTACCTTGACCTTGATTCTTGATGCAATTAGAGGAATGAACTCTCACAATCTCTCTAATCAAAGGAACACGTCTAAGCATGAACAAAATCTGTAGATTTCTTATTTCAATGAATTGTGTGTTGTTATACAATATAACAAGCTATTTATACTAAATCTAAGAGGTCCTGATCCTTAAAGGATTTAGAATAATTAATCTAAATCAACTAAGGATAACGATTTAGCTAATCTAAACCAATTAAGGATAAGACTAGCAAATCTTAACAACTTTAGGATTTGGATTAACTAATCCAAATCAACTAAAGGTTAACTAAATCTAAACAAATCAAGGATAAAATCCAGGGGGGGCGAATTATAGGAGGCCCAACCCATTATTATTGATACAACTCAAAATAAGCAAAATTGGACTAACTAATCTCGCTAAAGGCAGACGCTAGCACGGCCTGGGTGTGCCAATTCGCACGGGCGTGCTTCATGGTGATTGTTTCCTCTCGCAAGTCAGACGCGGGCACGGCCTGGGCGTGCTAACCTAGCACGGTCTGGGCGTGAGAAACACCTAGCACGGTTTGGGCATACCATAGGCTGGAATTTCAGATTCCATCTCAACTTGTGCTTCTATTAATGTGAGAAACTTAGGTGTACTTTTAAGTTCTTCATAGCACTTGTTGAAAGTAAGGTCATGGAGCTCTTGTGTGACTTGTTCTTGAATGTATAAGGACATGGTTGCTCCATATTTTCTTTGCACGGCTCCTTGTAATTGGTCCACTAGGAAGTACTACTGGATTGCCATTGTTGTGGTCCTTGTTCCCTTGAGCTCCATAGGTGATTGGTGATAGTGGATCCGTATCATGCCCCCCTTCTTTAAAAAGATTTGTCCTCAAATCTGCATCCATGTCAAAGGGAGACAAATCACTAATATTGAAAGTAGCTGAAACACCATACTCACCTGGCAAGGTAATAAGTAAATTGTCCTCAAACATCATAAACTCATCTTCTTCATATGTTAATTCTAAAAAGAAAGGCACTGAATTTGTTCACTAAGACAAAAATTTATGCCCATATCAGTAAGGTGCGCTCTTGACTTACAGGCAATTTTTAAAAGTACGATAAAATAATACAAATATGTGACCATATTATGAAAGCTTTCCAAAAAAAATATTCATGTTTGTGTTCACATGCGTAAAGTTGAACATACTTCTATGGAACGCGTACAAACATAGTCCACGAAAGAATTACAATTCAGTTTGTTCGATAAATTTTAAATTTGTGCTTAGATTAATGAGGTGTAACATTGACATAAAGTTTTTTTTTATTCTTGCTTTATGCTTAAATTAGTTCATACTTCTTAGAAACTGAGTTCAATATTAGGGGGTGTATTGCATTAGGATTGTGCAAGATTTTAAAAGAATTGTTGAGTTTGATGAAATTAAAGGATTTCCTAAGATTTCCACAGATTCCACTAGAATTCTACATAGAGTTTTATGGAATTGGTTTTTTATTTTCTCAATTGGTGTGGAGCTTTTATAGTGACTGTTCTGATTTGACTTTGATGGGAAGTTATGTGATTTTTATATATCTAATCAAAATATTCAATTTTCAAAACATTCTACATAGAGTTTTATGGAATTGGTGTGACTTTTTTATAGATTTCGATTGACTTTGATGGAATTATAGTGATTTTTATATATCTAATCAAAATTAATTTCAAAACCTAATTGAACAAATTAAAAAGTTTTGGAGCCCAATTGAAAATTTGAAAAACAATGAATGACCAAAAAGTAAATACGTCATTTTCTCCAAAATTTTTTTTTCTTCATTAAAACCTTACTGCCGTTGACAGTAAAAGGCCTGCAATGTCCAGTGTTGCCGGCGGCCTTCTTGTACTCCTAAAACAGTCACTATCTATATATTAATTTAAAATCAAAAATCAGTAACCACTGCTAGTCAGGACCTGTGCCAACTATTAGAGCTCGCACAAGGAGGTGGTTTTATATTAATTTAAAACCGATGCACAACTCATCGCTTACGGCTCATGGAGCCTAATGGTCTGGCCATAATAATGATAGATTGTATTCTTCCATTCTTTGACTATTTCAAAACTTTTCAATTTTGTTTATTTGATTAAATTATTATTTAATTGAAATCAACCCATAAAAATTTCAAAAAAATAATCAAATTAATTCTGAAAATTTGCAGCAGCATTAATATTAATTTTTGTCAAAATATCAAATTCTCAGCACATGAATTAATTCAAAATTAATGCAGTAATCGATACATTATTTTACATCTTAAGGGATAGGGATGTAGTACATGTATTTTAGGACATCCGCTCTGCTCCAATCCATTTAAAGAGAATATGAGTAGTTATAAATAGGTTCGGAACATATATAAATAGTGAAATTACTACCTGTAACGGATATGAGTAGTAATTTTACTACCCATAATGGATACAGGTAGGATACGTGTATAGATATTTGGATATCTGCTACCCGTTAACTGCTATATTAAACAGGTTTGGTAGTGAGTGCCCCAAGGTACCCTATCCATTATTAGTAAAAAATGTATTTTGAATAAGTTCGAATTTGAATAATTGAGATTCGAGTATCCTACCTATTTAAGAGGTACTTTAAACGAGTTTTGGATAGATATGGGTAGTAAATTTTAAATGGGTTCGAGTACTAGTACTTAAATGTTCAATGGTTTAGAACGGATACGAGCAGTAAAATTTTAAATGGATATGTTTAAAATTCATGGGTACATGCTAAGGTGTGTATTGGATTAAGACACTGTTAGATTTTAAAAGATTTTTGAAATCTTTAGGTTGGAGGATAGATTTGTGAATGACTTTTTGTTCATACTTAACACCTTAAAATTCAACGAAATCAATAATTTTATAAAACTCTTTCAAATCAGTAATTTTTTGTATACCATCAAATTTGCATGGACTTTCAAAAAGTTATAATTGAATACCATCAAATTTTTATGGATTTTATAAGAGTTTGATTGAATACCACAAGATTTTAATAGACTCCAAAAAAATCTAGATTGAACGTCATTAGAATTTTAAAATCTTTGAAAATCTAATAGATTCTTAATCCAATATATCCCCTTAGTCAATAAAGCATTACAATTCAGTTTGTTTGCAAAAATTTACATTTGTACTCAAATGGACATAAAGACTTTTTTTTATAATTTTTATAAGTAGCACACAATAATTAAAATGTGTGGCCATATTATGAAACTTAGTCA
This sequence comes from Jatropha curcas, assembly GCF_014843425.1. Next base: position 271,806 of record NW_023591471.1, on the reverse strand, counting down.
GTCTACGTACTCTTATCCGTATTCATTTTCATAAAGTCGAACACATTTCTATTAAATCGATTGTAAATATAGTTGTTACTCATGCTTTGAAAACATACAATCATTGATTGTCCAACGCACCTTTTGTCTGCCACTATACTCGTTAATTGAGTTGAAAAAAAGGCAGAAACAAATTAGACTTTCTCCTTTGGTATCTTTTCCTAAATTTTCATTTAGATTAAAATTTTTTATATATATAAAACAAACCTCCTAATGAAAATTTTTATAAAGTAAGAGAATTAGGGAGTATTATTTACGTTGGAATATAAAAAAAGTTCATAGGTTGATTGTTATTTTTTTTTTAAATGAAAGAGACAAGTTGTGTATGACAAAAAACTTTTTTTTTTTTTTTATAAAAAATTTGAAAACTTAGTCTTCATTTCTTTTGTCAAAAGCACTTGGTCAATAAAAATAAATTTTGTAACTACTAAAATCTCATATACTATAATTTTCTAATAAAAGTTAGTCCTCACTTTCATGAGATTTTATTCTTTTATCCAATTCCAAGTTGGTTTAGTTGATAATTTTTTCCACAACATGATGAGCCAGTGTTAACAAGAGAGAATTGAGGAGAAAAATCGTATATAGGCATACTCATATATTAAACCAATTAAAAATAAATTTTTAGTTATAACTATTTATTAAAAAAAAGAATAAAATATTATTGGATTTCAATATTAATAATATGTAACGGAATAAGATAATTATAATAAAATAATTATTTCAACAAGGATCTGTTTAAACGATTAAACAATAAAATTGCTTAGAAGAACACATCTTTTGCAGATTTTTTGAAACTTCAATCTACACGGTTAGGTTGTCGCAAACCACAAGTGGTCCAATTGTTTGGCATCTAGTAGCATCCAGACGAATAGATGATAAAAAAAAAAAAAAAAAAAAAAAAAAAAAAAAAAAAATTGTTTGGCATCTGTAGGCCATCCAGACGAAAGATGATAAAAAAAAAAAAAAAAAAAAAAAAAAAAAAAAAAACAAAGAACTGTACAAACTCTTTTTAAAAGGTTGAGAGAATAGAGAGTATGATTGCATGGCTAGCTAACTTTAACATGGCTATATTTAGTTTTCATGGCTATGAGCAACAACCATCTTCTTTACGGCATGTCTCTTAAACCTTTATATGAAAAACTCTAGGTCAAAATAAATAAATTATTAATTATTTATTTAAACCTTTTAAATAAATAAATTATAACTAATATATATGTGCCTATTTATTTATTTAATAATTTTAAATAAATAAATCATAATACATATAGTAATAGGAAATCATAATACATATAGTAATAGGATTCAATTTAATTAATTATATTTATTTATTAAATAAATAAATCATAATTAAAATATTAAATTTATTTAATTTAAAATAAATAAGTCATACTTGATTCGATTTCTGTTTTTACTTTCTCATATTCATTTTTACGTGTATGACCTATTAGGTTCCAAATATATTGACAATAAATATAAATTAATTAATTAATATTTGAAGGTCAAGTACATTGTCTAACAATATGTCACGACTACCCAAATATTTCAAAAGTTAAAGTAGTTTGACTTAACATTTCAGTGCATGATTTATCAGTGTAATTAATATCTATTCATCATTAATGTTCTGATTTAGTAATGAGGTTAGAGTGTGTCTGCTTTACTAAATCATGTTAGTGCTCTTAATCTTAGCTATTGATCATTTGAAGGAAATTCCAAATCTAATTTGCTAATTTCATTCTACTTTGTGCTAGGATTTCTTAATCAATACTAATAGAGAATAATTATAACATTTTCTCTAATTTAGATAGGGTGAATTCATCTCTTGATTATTCAATTATCTCTATACAGTTTCTATTGTCTCCAATTAATCATTGCTTATTATTCATAAATGAATAAAGTGAATAAAGAATCAAAACGTAATTTTCAAGTCAAAGGATCACTTACTCAACCATCACTTGAGTATTCCATAGACACAGGTAACTTTCCATATGGAATTCTCATTAAGGTCATTTCAGTGGACTTGTACAAATAACAAGCACATACATATTAGTTCTAGATATCACATATATCTCAGCTTATGAGAACAACTGCTTCACTAAGAAAAAACATAATATGTATCAATCTCAACAGCTCTAATGATCATCCAACAATGAGGAGAACATTGACCAGAAATATTTAGAAACACTGCTTTAATGCAAGATAAAACTCATAATTATAACCACATTATAATTTACTTTGCAAAGCAATATTGTCTCATAGACTTTATTTTTTTACCGAGATTCAATAAATAGAATATAAAAGATAAATAAATATTTTTTATTAATAATAAAATATTTATTACATGAATTATTAATATAAAAGATAAATAAATATTTTTTATTAATAATAAAATATTTATTACATGAAATATTATATCCAAAATATAACCTATCAAATTGGTTACAGGACATATAACTAATAAATAATACTCCATTCGTCTCAAAATTATAGTTTCAGTTGCCCTTTCGAATCTCCCAAAATAATAGTCTCATTTACATTTTTTTAAATGTTTTTCTTTTCACTTTTCTACAATACTCTTATATAATAATTCATATAAACAATCACTACCTCCATCCCAAAAAGATAGTCCACTTTCTATTTTCACACAGATTAAGAATTATGGTTAAAGGACAATTTTATTAATGTAATTTTCTATTATGCCCATCTTAAATAACACATGAGTATTGAAATAATAACTAATAATTAATGAGGATTATTGAAAATAAGGTAATTTAATAAGCCATCTCGAGTGGCGCACTTGAGCCGTCCCGAGTGGCGCACCAAAGCTATCCCGAGTGGCGCACTTAAGCCGTCTCGAGTGGTGCACCTAAGCCGTCCCGTGTGGCGCGTCGTAAGTCCCTCGAGGTAGGTCATCAAAGTACACCTGGGCACCGTACAAAGGACAACCTCTCGAAGTAGAGCATTTCAGAAATTGGATCAACCGAAGTGTCATACTCATTCATCCGTTGAAGTCGTCCCAGTGGCACACCCCCGAAACCGTCTCGTGTGGCGCATTGATAGGTGTTAGTTTTATAGTATTTTTAATATAGTTTTTATTAGAATTTTAGTAAATTTTATCACTTTGATTTGTTTTTAAATTCATTTTTAGCATTGATTTGTTTTTAAATTCATTTTAGTATAATTTTGTTCAAAACTATTCTGGAATAATAACTCAGCGTTGATCTTGAATCATAACCCGCTTGATCTGAGAGAAATTTGCAGGGTTTTGGCACAGAAAAGGGCATTACAAGGCAAAATACTCAGCCTCCAGCACACCCATCCCGTGCTAAATAGCACAACCGTGCTAAAAGCTAAGGAAATCAATGGAGAGTCAGGAGTGAGCACGCCCTAAGGCGTGCTAGAAGGCACGGCCGTGCCCAAAAGAGACTCAAGGCGTGCCAACCTAGCACGCCCATGGCAATTCTAGCTGGGAAGGACAGAAACAAGCACGCCTAGCCTGTGCTATATGGCACGCCCGTGCCACAAAGATTCATCAGGGTGTTCTTACCTAGCATGCCCCGTGCCCAACCAGCCAAACTTCCAGACCTGAGCACGCTCCAGCCGTGCATCATAGCACGCCCATGCTTCTAAGGCAGAACTGGCGTGAACTAAAAACGCAAATCAACCTTTTTCCCACATGGGACCGCCTCGAAGAGTTTCCTAAACATATTAAACAAGACCTAGACCTATTTTGGAAGAGAAAGGAGTCCTAACTAAGAAAAAATCCAAGGCCTAAACAGTCATGATCTCCTATAGAAGATTTTATACTTAATAAGGATTCTATTTCCTAAACGGAGTCGAAGATTTTGTACCAAATAAGGATTCTATTTCCTAAACGGAGTCAGATTTGCCTTCAGGAGCTTTATATAAAGAGGGGAACTTTTCATTATCAAGGGATCTCGTTTTTAAGTTGTATCCTGCATAATTCTCTCTCTCTCTCTCAAGGGTCTCAAGCATCAAGATTTGTGTCAAGATTCAAGGAAGCCGTCCACATAAGCTGTTACCTAGTTTTTATCTCTAAACTCCTTTAAATCTTGTTTTTCTTTCATTTGTTATCAACGATTATGAAAGATTGGAATTCAAGTATTAAAATGAGTTTTATTTAATTACTATGTCTAGCTAAAGCTCTTTATACGTAGGGCATTTGATGTAACTTTTTAATTGATGTAACTTAATTCGATTCCAGTTTATAATATTAGATTTGTTTTTCATTGTTCTTGTTATAATTTATTATTGAACTTAAAGCTTCCAGGCAGAATTTTTCCTCTGGATTGAACTATTTCATTAATCACTATCGGGAGAAGGGTTGTTGATATGAAAAAGTTAATAAATTACTTGAGAATAATAACTTGATGCGGAAGATATATGGTTTGACTCAAGGGGGGTTTTCATAAGTTAATGACCTTAAGTTATGAATTCACAAAACAATCACAAAACTCAATGATTTAATTTACGCTTGATTTCGCTATTGGAAGATAGGAAATTAGACTAAGATTAGAATAGCTAACAATATATCGGGAGAGCTTGTTAGCGATTTTAGGATTGTTTCTCCTACTTGAACAATTAAAATTGATTATTCTTCACTACTTGAAACAAATTTTACACAATTTGATTGAATAAACTAATAACTAGAACTGGAAAAATTGATTAATAAACTAATAACATAAACTGGATAGAATTAAGTGAAATCAAATTCCCTAGTAGTTTAAATCCCTGATTTCTTTTCATCTAAATTTAGTTACTTGATCTCTTTCTGTTTTTATTTTCAAAATTAATTTCCTTACCACAATTCTTTGTTATTGTCGTTTAAATAATAGTAGGTTAACAAAATTTTGGTACTTGATACACAATCTCTGTGGATACGATACTTTCTCACACTTTATTACTTGTTGCGATTTCGTACACTTGCGAAAAGCACTGTCAAGCGCATCTCATTCTGCCTCTCACCGTCCAAAGGACGACCTCCCGAAGTGGAGCATTTCAGAAACCAGATTGACAGAAGTGTCATACTCATTCATCCGTTAAAGCCATCCCAGTGGCGCACCTCTGAAGCCATCCTATATGGCGCATCTCATTTTGCCTCTCATCGTCCGAAAGACAACCTCCCGAAGTGGAGCGTTTTAGAAACCGGATCGACCGAAGTGTCGTACTCATTCATCTGTTGAAGTCGTCCTAGTGGCGCACCCCTGAAGTCATCCCATGTAGAGCATCTCATTCCGTCTCTCACCGTCTGAAGGACAATCTCCTGAAGTGGAGCATTCTCAAACCAAAGGCGCCAGCTAGCGCAAGATATGTAACATCCCTTTCCGGTCCACCCGTTAACCCGAATGAACCGAGCCGAGACGCTACAATCTGGTTGAACTTATGTCCTGTTATGCTGATATCATCGACGCTAACACCATCGGTTGAACTCATGTCCTGGTTTAGCGTGATATCATCCTGTAATGCTAAACTATGAATACCAAAAACCCAGCATCCAATTAAACTCTAAACTTATTCCCAAACATCTCCAAATAATACATCATAAACAATAACCACTTTATAATTCTATACGTCATAACCTGTATAAATCCTCAATAGCGATTAATACTATTTCCAGCAATTAACATTGCCAAGGTGGTCATGATCTATATCAAAGGGTCTCATGACTAGATCATACCAACTATGTTTAAAAAATATTTCAATATTCACGATCATTTCAATCAGTATTAATTCTTAATCTCGAAATACTTACAACCAAAATAATTACTGCTTCACTTAATATTTCCCAATTACAAAGCTTTAACAAATGTATAATTATAGCATGCCAATCAAATCTTAATACATGGCCATAATTCTTAATTTATATAACTCTCAATCTACTACTTTCCGCTGGCAGGCCCTAAACTTATATCAACTTCTCTGCTGTTGATAGTAACTCTCAAGTCTTCAAGTCGAGCATTCCACGATCTTTCAACCTACGCGTGATACAAATCGAACGCGCTGACGTATGTAAAACTCAAATGGTCTCATTTTAATTGCACTATACTTAATCACATGCGATGGCGATACTTACTTAAGGATAACAAAAGTTCAATAAAATGCATATTGATAATACATAGCATCAGTAAATTTTCAAACATAAATGTATCTTTATAGGCGAAGAATAAACTTCTAATTCATAAACATACAATTAATTCGAAATTCTAATTAAATCTCATAACTCTTTACATGAACTCTTTAATCACACATATCTGATACTATCAATGATCTTTACTAGTTTGTTAATTAATGCTATATGAATGAAATAATAACATGTAAGACATACATAACAGTATGATTTTCCATTTGTCTTACTTTGCTGTTCATTATCGTGTATGAATGAAAAATCAATAAAACATGTAAGCAAAACATAACATTGTATTTTCATCTCGTCTTAGCTTAACTTTCATTATGTGTAATGAAACTTATTGCAACTTTTGTCACATCATAGGCTACTAAAGTTATGATTATAACATCTCATAAACTGTATGGCTTCGCTTTACGAATTAAATAATTAAACTTGTAAGTCATATATAGCCATTATACTTTCATGACTTCCTGATGTTTTTCTTTTATGTTGTATGATTTTCTGCAACTTTTAATTAAAAATCAGTGAATATCGCAGACGAATAAAGAAAACATATAAGCACATACATATGTAGAATACGTGTACTCACATATGGAATGTAAGCACACATATCTACACGATACTTTCCATTAATCATCTACTTTGCTGATATTATAATTTGTAATGGATTATGCATTTGTAGTCAATATAACTGTATAGCCTCCAATAAAGGTTATAGTGAAAACAACGTGACTAGAAAAACTGTACTGAAACTGTGGATGAAAACTTGTATGCTTGCTTCTCTGGCCCTATATAATTCAATATCCACTCAACTATCGGCCCTGTAGCCGGAGTATTCAACTGTATGGGGTGCAGATCTGCTATTCTATGTCGCGACATAGCCTTATCTACATGGTTTCTACCTAACCTCAATGGAGCATAATGTTGGTATGTCAATGGATAAAACAAATGCATAGTAACTGTGTCATAATTTGCATGCTTGTGTCATGTTATTTTCACTTGCTTTTGTCATAAAATTAACTGCTTCATCATTTCATAAAATTTACTGCTTACCTGTATGCTGATAGCCTCGCCAAGCGGACAACTTGTGTCATGTTAGTTTCACACCATTTGCATGCTTGCATTTTGTGTTTATACATGTGTTCATGTTGTCTTTTTGCTTTAAAATGATTGAAGACATTTGATGTTATTAATGATGTGTTTATTATGTTGTGCTTTATTTGGCTTTAAAATGATTGAACAGGCTTAGCAAGTTGAGAAAAAAGAATACATATCTAGCATAGAAATTCCCATAAACTTCATAACACAACATTTCACATCTACTCCTTCCACATGGCATAATACAATACAAGGTTTGTGTTTACCTCATTTCACACATTCCTTGGCATGCTTGCATGTTGTTTTGATAACAATGTTCTCGATGTGTCCTTTTGTTTATTAAAATGAGATTGGAGGCATAACGCAAGTTGGCAGCAAAGTGCAGGAATACAATGTGCACTTGAAAAATGAAGTCCAAAAAGAAGCATCAGAATACAATTCGCGAGCGGCGCGATGCAAAGTCGCGGAAGCGCGAGAAAGTACATATGAGGGTCATGAGTTTAACAGGCCAACTTCCGCGAGCGCGCATATGAACTGTCCGCGAGAGCGAGAAGTGCAAAATGAGAGTCAGAGAGTTTACAGCACAATTCGCGGAGCAGCGCAACTGAACATTCGCGAGCGCGACGTCGTGTTTTTCCAACCTACCAGTCTGTAAGTATTTTTGGTCATGATTCTCTCCCCCCCCCCCCCTCCACCCCCCCCGCCCTCCCCCCCTCGCCCTCCCCCTCCCTCTCCCGCCCACCACTCCCCCCCGCCCCCCCTCCCCCTCCCCCTCCCCCCCGCGAGCGCACGTCGTGTTTTCCAGCCTGCGCAGTCTATACTATTTTGGTCATATCTCTCAATCTATAACTCCGATTTGGGTGATTAAAAAACCCATTTAAATCTAACACATAGAGGAACAAATAACTCTTCTATGCCAGTTCCTAATTCCATCATTAAATAGGGTCAAAATCATGGTGAAGTTATTGGTTACTTTTCCAGCAAAACCTGTTTCAGTAAAAACTCAATATCTACTTCATTTATTCATTTCATGTCATGCTTTTTCACCATTTTCAGTCTTCTCACTCAACATTAAGCAAAATATCATCTCATTTTCAACACATCACACAAATTATCATGTAAGGAAATGAATTCATGTAAGGAAATGAAATTAAACGAAAGAGAGATAGCACACCTTCACTTCCAAAAGCTTAAGCTCTTCTTTTTTTAGCAATTCCTTTTTCTTCTCTAAGCGCCACCCTTTGAGCTCACCTCTCCTCATACATAAGAATACTTATGAATAACTCTAAAAATATCACCAAAATGATTCAAAGTATGAAATTACAACGAAGGTTTTACTATACTTGGATAGAAGAGGAGTTGAAATATAAGGCTTTGATCCGCATGGAAATTGATGTGAAGAAAAGGAGGTGAAAACTAAAGGTAAAGGAAGTAAGATGAAGGGAATGAAGAAGATAAGATGAAAACATGGGAAAGTGAATATGGAAGTCTTCTAGGGTAAAGACTCCACAAATATCATTGAATTTTGTGTGAAAATTACCAAAATCGGTACCTCAAGTGTCAAAGATGCGTAACAACCTCAATAACCACTCAACTATCTATACTTACGTGCAAGCAAGTCCTAATCCTATTGATCTTTTTTGATTTCCTTCAAGAAGTCCACTTCTTCTCCTTATTTCAGTTACATGCGCATTCTAGCGCCACTCATAGACTCTAGATGGCTCGAACCGAGGTTTTGGATCAGCCCTGACTTCGACTCTATAAACGACTCGAATTCAATAGAAAAAATGGGGACGTTACAAGATAGCTTGCAAAAGCCGTCAACAACCACACATGAATCACGCACTCATCTAATGGCTCGAACCGGGTTTTGGATCAGCCTGACTCGACTCTAAGCAACGACTCGATTCAATAGAAAAATGGGACGTTACAAGATAGCTGCAAAAGCCGTCAACAACCATCATGACACGACTCATCCACCCTTCAAACATCGTAATGGTACCGTAAGTTCCCCGAGGCAGTTTTCAAAGTCCTCCTGGGCACCGTCCGAAGGACAACCTCTCGAAGTGGAGCATTCTCAAATCAAAGCTGCCAACTGGCGCAAGATAGCCGCAGAAGTCACCGACAATCACCATGGCGTAATCCGACCGCCTGTCAAATGCCGTAATTGTAATTCACATCAACAAAGCCGCCAAAATGATGCACTTCATCCATCAAAGTGGGGACAAACTGTAGACGCTTAAATTTTGCCCCTAAAAGGTCTAGTGATGATACACCTTTTTTTCACATAAATTCGAATTGGGATGCCCGATCTCCTTGGTTCTCGGGCCAATGGTCTGAGGCTGAAATTATCTATGTGTTTAACCATTTTTACTTTTTCGGATCACTCGACGTTCCGTGATGAAATTTGGCTCGGGAAGCACGTCAGGCCCACTCGGCACACTTTTCGGTGCATCACCTCATTTTGCGTGCCACCGATTAAAATTTGTAAGAGTGGGCCTTATCCCATTGTGGGGCCCAACAATGGCATTTTTGCATCCTAAATAGAGCCACCCACCCTCAAATGTCTATAAATAGACATTGGGGGTGAGCTCTAAGGAGGATTTTTTGGATTGGAGAGGAAACTATTGCTCTTTCAAAACTCAAGGAAAAGATTAAAGGCAACAAGTGTTACCCTTTGATTCTAAGTTGAGATTTTTATTTATTCAATCATTAAAACCCCAAAGATCCAGTAAAGAATCCAAAAAAACACATTTTTAATCTTCAATCTTGGATTATTGGATCAAAGATCAAAGACTCGGGTTTCTTCGTCCATTTCCGTCTAATCTTCAAAGGAATCTCTAGAATGTAGTTTCTGAGAACCTTAAACCTATTTCTCCAACTTTTTCTTTTATTTTTCGGTGTTTTAAATACCTATTCTGGGTCTGGTTGTGAGGAAAACCTATGATCGACGATTAAGAGGATTATGTGCCTCTATGGTGCACAGCCCAGGCTAGTGGAGCGAGGCACTACGCGTGGTGTGCACCATAAGCATGAAGCGCATGCCATAGTGCATTGTGGCACAAGGCCTTTCAATTTAGAGGCTTTGAATATATAAAAACCCAATAAATTCTCGATCCGGAGATCTAGTGACCAAGCTCTGACTTTAAACGGTTCATGATGCGTATTAAGTCACATATGGATTGAATAAACAACAAAAATAAGATTAAGAACAATGATTGATGTATTTGTTCACCTTTCAAAGATGAACATCAAGGTCATGAGTTTAAATCTCATATAATCATTTAAATTCTTGCACTTTAATTACTGTTGTTTAATTTACAAGCACTTTATTATTCTACTCTTTAATTTTATGTCTTTCAATGCCTAATGCTCATTATTATGCTAACTCTTTTATTCATTTATTTTTGTTATGAACATGCATCATATTTCCATTATGTGAATGAATGATTGATTGTTAGTTGGGTTGTATGATTCTATGATTCTGAGAAATAATATCCATTTTGTGTTTGTGTTGATTATGGATCTTTTACTCTTATTATGCTTTAATGTTGTATTATTGCAAAATGTAAAGGGTCCATAAGGATTCCTATTACTGCTTGTTTGTAACATTAAATTGGGTTTGGAAAATTTGGAGGAATGAGGGTAGATTGTATAATTAGGATGGTTTTATAACTCTTTTCTCCTCCCTCCTTCTTTATGTATGCTTTTATGTTTTATGTTTATTATGCTTACAATAATTTGTGTGAATGACATAGTTTTCTAAAGATTGCATCAAAATTGTTTTACATCTCAATTAAAAGTTAATCTCATTATTAATTGCTATAAATTAATGGACAACGAGGAGGTCAGTTTAACCAAACGAAATGGGTGCCTAACACCTTCCCATTTTGTATCTAACTCACGAACCCGTCTCTGGTTTAAAATCGAGTTAGTCGATTCCAAAGAATCGACTAATTCGAGAATTTTTCTTAAAAAAAGAGTGCTGACTCTAAAATAAAACTCTTACCAAAATAAGACAATCTTTTTTCGAGGATTAAACGGGTTTAATAAAAGAAAACTATTTTGATGAATAAAATCAATCAAGCTCGTTCAACTCGATTCTTTTCAAATAATTTTTGGGAAAAACCACTCGTTCTCACATCTCTTAAGAAAACCATTAAATTTGTCTAAGTTACAATAAATTATTGAATAAATTGACTATATTACCCTTAATTTAATACTAATTCTTTAAGAAAATTATTGATAATATTGACTATATTACCTATATTTAATACTAATTCTTTAGAAATCATTAAATTAAAGCAATAATTATTGATTTTATATAAAGGATAAAGGATAAATATGGAAAAAAAATATTTATTACTCCTTGAAACTATAAATGTGACAAGTATTTTGGAATAAACTATTTTCTCAAATGTGACAAGTATAATGGAATGGAAGTAGTATATAATTTTAAGGATATCAACATTTACTCCCTTTCTTTCACCAACCCCAACACTTGCATTAAATACTTGACCACATCTAACATTATTAGTATCACAAAGATACCCATCATTTACCAAGCCCTTATTTAATATTGGCAAATCAATATCATGCTCAATATAGAGTTGAAGAGTGTTACCACTGTTTATAAAACTACATTCATATAGCAAGTCTGCATCAATTTTATCCTACTAAAAAAACTTTTGTTTCATCTGTAATAACCACCTTTTGCATTTCTTACTATATTATCAATAATGAAATCATGATTCGTTCTTAAAAGACCAAATGTCTTTCCATGTCAAATGATGTAAAAAAACCCTAACTCATTACACAAATAATAAAAAAAAACATAGACATTGCCATTACATTTTGTAAATTTTGTAAACAGGACAAACATAACATTTTTGGAATCCAAATCACAAAAAGAACCTTACTAGCATACAAAAGTTTTCATATTTTTAGTAATAGATTTTGGGAAAAACTTCTCTTATTTTTATTTAATAGTGGAGTGTCTCTCAAGTGTCACCACTATTTCTTTCTTTAGTATTAAAAGGTCACATCATCTCTATTCTTTCTTTATAAATTGTGATTTCATCTTTTATAAAAACCCTCTATCTCTAATTATTCAAGTGAGATTTCGTTAATATTTTAGAGTAAAGCTAATATATTTTCAATGTATATGCATATGGAGGGAAAAATACCAATAAACCAATGCGTTCCATTAACACAATGAACATTCCACTAGTCAATTGTCTTTGACACGTCAACAAGATTGAATATCATGTACTTTTCTCAAAGTGCAAAGGTGCATTTAATTGCAAAACATCAAAGTTAAGGTGTGTTAATATTAAATATTTTAATATCTTAAAATCCCTAGTAAATCTCCATATTCCTAGAATCTCTCAAGACATCAAATTATTAACAGTTACCAGATGTGAAATGGTAGAGAGATTTTCTCCACTATCTCGCATAATCTTTTAATTCTAAGCAGTTATATTAATCTACTGTATATATACATATACCAGCCTACTTTGGATCCATCCTTTCTTTTAGACTATAACACAGAATACTATTAAGTCAAAATAAGAAAGTTGAAGGATGAAACTATGTATTTGGCTAGTAATATTTTAAAAGCACTTTATGGGTTGGCTTGATGTAAGGAAACACCTCGAGTACCTAGTATAGTAGACAAGTCTTATCCTCTTATGAGTATCATTTCTATTTATTTTTTATTTTTATTTTTATTTATTATAATTTTTACTTTGAAACAAAGACAAATTTTTTTTTACAAGTGAATGAAAAAATAAAATATATTTTAATAATAAATTTGAAATTCCACATCCAAAATAACAGCAGATAATAAGCAGAAGTAACTTGCAGTCTTACTTGGAAAATAAAGTTTTCCAATACTCAAAACATGCTAACCACATAGCATGTAAAAATGCCGAAAGAATCAATTACTACAATTTAGTCTTCAAATTAATATTTAAATAAGAAAACCCCTATTTTTATAATTTATAATTTAAGGAAAAGCTACTATTTCATCTTTGTATTTTGTCAAAATACATGATTTTGCCGTTATATTTTTAGAAATACATAGTGTTATCTCTGTCTTTTGCCTTTGTTGCACTGTTATACCATTCTGTTAATTTTTTGTACTTTTTCCGTTAAATACAAAGGACATATTACTTAAGTTTAGCAAAATACAAAGATAAAATAGTTAATGAATACATATTAGTTAATTTTGAGAAATTATTGGGACAATTAATAAATTTTTGACAAAAAAGTATAAAAAATTAACAAAATGATGTAACAGCATAACGGAGACGGAAAAAAATATGGATAAAACTATGTATTTTAAAAATGTAAGGGTAACATTGTTTATTAAGCAAAATATAGTGATAAAATCATAGTTATAACTAAATTTAATGAACAAATTTTTTTATTTACAAATAATAAATACATTTCAATTTGCCTTCCAAATTATTTTTTGGATTTGAGAAAAACATTTTGCTTTATCAATATCGTAAGAAAATGAGAAATTATATTTATTAACAATTAATCTTGAATGACTAAAAGGCCAAACCATTGAAAAAATCCACAACTTTATGGGTTGTTTTAATTTTACCCTAATTTTAAATTTTATCCTAATTTTAAGTTTCTTCTCCAGGTACCCTAAATTTGAACATTAATTATAATAATACTCAAATTCAAATTTTATTCGATTTAATGAAGAAAAAATTATTTTCACGAGACCAACAAATTTTTCTCGTGGTCAAGTTAATCCAAGGAATAGTTTAACCCAAAACACATTGTTTCAAACTTCTCTCAACCCCCATCGCATCGCTCCATCTCTTGCGTTATCAATCACATTTTCAATTATTGTCTGACAAAAATAAAGCAAAGATCATATTCTCATTCTCTCAAACCATAACCCTACATCAATTTTGCCATTTAACCAACTTTCCTCTAGGAAATGAAGAGAAGAAAATTCTTTATAAAATTTTACTTTTTCTTTCGAGCCAAAAAAACAGCGAGATAAGAACCGATTTCCTCTCGTTCCTCTCTAGCGTCGGTAAATCTTTAAATCATCCAAAAATGGTTTTCCTCTTGACTACTATAGAGGCAGCCAAGTATTTTGGTAAAGTCAAACCTTTTTTACAAAGACATTCGAGAGGTAAGTTTTAAAACGTTCCTTTCTTTTTCTAGAGCTTGTCTCCACTCATTTCGAGGTTTAATGGGTTGTTGATGAGATTGCATAAATTGAGGTTTTTAAAAATTGGAGATTTGTTAAAGTGCATTTTAGCTAAACAATTGTATTATAAAGTCAATTGATACTGGATTAGCATTAGTGTTAATTAGTATTAATAGATTGGTCTATTTTTATATCAAAATATTTGATCCTCTGCTACTTTCTGCTTATGAAGTTGTTTCTTTATCTTGCAAATTTCCAAGTGTTTATTGCTAATTTTAAATATAAATCAATGTTTGACTTTCATATAATTTGATTTAACAATTGAATTTATCTATTTTGCAATTGTCAATATTATACTCTCTAAACCAGTACTCATTTATTAATTTGTGTTTGAAATGATGTATTTTAAATTGATCCATTCCTGACTATGAAAGAAAGAATGCAAGTTCACAAAAAATGATTTTTAATATATAAAATAGATAAAATATAAATTTAAAGTGCTATTATAACTAAAATTCAAATTCAAAGTATTTAAAGAAGAAAGTTAAATTCAGCGTAGAATTTCGAATTTTTTTTTTTTTAATATTTTGGCCCATATTTTACAAAAAAAAAAATGAAAAAGACATGCAAATGTTGAGAATTTTTAGATCATTTATATCTTAATTATAATTAAATTCTGAGTAAAAGATTAAATAGTTACACTTGTGATTAATAAGCTTCTTATCCAAATTAGTAAAAACAAAGAGAAATATTTGTGTATAACCTCTCACACTAGTGATTAATAAGCTTTCCCACACTCTATCGAAACTTCAATTGAACTCGATATTCACAAGCACACACACCGAATAACGTGTCAATATCTATAAAGGATGGGTTCAGTACCCGCTGAGTTCCATCTTCTCAACAGAGTTAAGAAAATGAAAAGTTAACACCACTCCTCAGCTTCCATTAACAATCACTATACATATAACAACCATTAAGAAAAATCAAGGATTAGGATCACACAAGCCAAAGCTAGTATATTAGTTCCTGCAAAACATCAAGTAACAAAGAAAAACTAAGGACGTTCCTTTCGATGCGCCAAAATTATCAGAGAAATTTGTAAGAAAAATTATTTACCTCTTTCATTTTTTTGACAAATATCAAAATGGCAGCTTATCCAAGGGCTGTAATGCAGCAACACTGCTGAATTCAGGTTTCATGTACTTTCCATATGTTACTTTCAAATGTGATATCGAAGCAGCTTTGTGAAATCTTAATATCATTTCAGCGCAATCCCTAAAACAGTGAAGTCAAACGACAATATTCATCATCAAAAGAAGTAGAGATAATATATAATTCGCATAAAAGGTGGTTGAGTAAGATATTTTCTTCCAGCTTACTAGGAAAATTATTATTCTCCTAGTCTACGCCTGATTATGATAACCCTCTTTATGGAGGAAGGTGAACATTGACTGACAAACCAATCAACAGAAACCACCATTCAAACCGTTATGGCTTAAGTATGGCCTTGATACTAAATGTCCATGCTAGAGAACATAATGATGGTGTCTTCCAATTCTTTTTTAGCAATGAAGTCGACCCCTTAAAAGTTCTTAGAGGTACTCGGTCATAAAGTTCGCACTACTCCCAAGAAACATAATATGGATGACATGGTAACTTTTCTCCCTTATTATATTTGCGAGATTCATTTCAAGGATACTAGTTAAATTTCTTATTTTAAACCATTCCTTGTAACTTTGGAATGTATGTTTCAATAAATTTATTGCATCTAACTAGGGATTTCTTGCATTTCAAACAGGCATTTTATGTACTTACTGAAAGAAACAATTTCAGTAAAGTTTAGTTCTTTATTCTCTAGTGCAACTCCATACCTATTTTCATTGTGGACTAAGGATTTTTGGGACACGGACAAGCTTTTCTATTGCACTTTCATTCTGTGTCAGGCTCAATGCTACCATCATTGAGGAGTTTTGAATCATTGAGGTTCAAAATAAAGCCAACGATTTAGAGCCAGTTTAGTGTTCTTTGATGGAAGAGAGACAAGTTTTTGAGAGAAGAATCTCAAAGTCTCTTTGGGATAGATGATGCAAATGAGAAACAGTACCATGTTGTGAAATGGTAAGAGTAGGGGTGGGCATTCAGTTGGTTCAGTTCAAATTGAACTGGTATAAACCAAACAAACTGAATTTTTATACAGGAAATTCAAACAAAATCAAACCGATTCAATTCAATTTGGTTTGGTTTAAATTGTCAGTTTCACTTAATTTTAGGATTTTTTGGCTTTGGTCTTCTATGATAAAAATCAAGATGAACTGAAAAATTCAGTATTTTCTATTAAAAGAAAAAAGAAACAAACCAAATAGTTTCAAGAAAAAGACTAATCAGTTGGTTCGACGTGGTTTTCCAGTTTGACACGAATTATGTCCACTCCTAGGTAAGAGCATAAAGCTTACAAACGCAGAACAGACAACAAATGCAGGTTTTGTAATTCAAACTCATAGGAAGTAGTTTCATTGATCACACCTACTATATACTTGATATTTTACACAGAATAGGAGTAAAAAAAGGATGACCTTGAGACATAATCATATCTCAGCCATAACTTCTGCAGGCGTAAAAAAAGTAAGATGAAGATTACATATTGAGGCAAACATGAGGATGGGTTCCTTTCTAATCAAGGGATTGAAAATGACGTAGTGGTCCCATCTTGTTCATTATATGCATAATAAAATGGAGATTCAAGTGTGTTGAATTTGTTTCTTGCTTGAAGGTTTTGCAACATTCAAACTTCCTATCTCTGATAGAAGAAATCTAGATGTACATGTTATTGTTCAATTTTTGAAAGATGCATGCACAAGCTCTTTGGTCAAAAATAAATATATAAAAGGCTGTTACTGGAAATGAACCTTAATTAAATAAAATACCTGATTTGGGAGACTTCATAGCGTGCATGTTTGGCAAGCAGAGAAGTCCAAGCTGGAGCCTTTTGCAAGGTAGATCTAGCAACATAAATAGCTGCCGCACACAGCATAGAAGGCTTGAACTTCAAAGCTTCATATTCCACCAAGCACAGCTCAATCAGGTAGAATGCCAGATGTTTAAGCTGTCAGTGAAGAATTCAGAGAGTATTAGCAAACTTAGAATTGCCATTGGATGTGGTCCAGTAAAGATAGATGGTTTTATCTTTTGAGATTATTAATTATCTAATTTCGAAGTTCAACCTGAATCTGATTTTACCATCATTTTACTGGGATACAGAAATTCAGTTTGAATTCAGATATCTGAACTAGTATCGTTTGAGGGGCATTTATGAGCGTTATTCTTCTAAATAACCAAATTTAGAGTTTCTTTTGAAAGACACTGCATACCTCCACATCTGATTGAGCAGCCTTGAGAAATCTTAACATGAAGACATACGGAGTGGGCGTATTAAGACGGAACTTTAATTTCTTAAGAATATGCTTCTCCTGGAAAAACACAGCCAAAATCTTTTAAGGCCAACAGAGGCCAACTGTAACATGTGGTTGAAATTTAGGAATAGCACGGAAGTTTATTCAATAAATGGCTTTCACATAGGTCACTATGTAAAGATATTACTATGAACAGAACCTTTACAGGAAAAGATTTCCTCTAATCACCTACCAGGTTACCACCCATCCACCCAATAGATAAAATATACACGGAAAAACACAATCCTCAACCCCAGTTCTATGATGTCTCATAAATAAAATGCTATTAGTAAAATTTCAACTCTTGTTAAGAGAAAGCATTTAGCATTTAGTTAATAGATACCATGACAAGCATTTGCTTTCTCGTGTATGATTCAGCCGAGATGCTCAGTAAATCTTTGATCTGCATTGCAAATGTAAAAAGAATAGGTAAGAATTCACTTCAACAAAAATCAAATTTGACCAAAAAAAAAAAATGAGAACTTGACAATTTGGCATTAATTTTTACCATAGGATGCCAGTAGTCCTCATATTTTGATGCCAACAGTAATGCTGTAAGACCAACCAACTGCATGTCATTCTTCTTAATTTGGACTTGAGATAGGTATTGATCTAACACTTTGACTAATAGATAAAGTGTTTCTTGCATTAGTTCAAATTTCAAATGTACCTGTAAACAGATTGCAAACAACTTGTCACAAAAGATGAGAACTGCAATATCTTGGTATATGTGATACGAAACATTGAGAAATGAAAGATATGGCGTTTGAATTAAATTCAAAAAGATGTTTTCATACTTCTATTAGCCAGTTAACCAATACACCCCGCATTTGAGGAGTAATTTCTGTCTGAATTGACTTATAATTTGCCAGAGAAAAGTCCTGTGTCTGCAATTACAAGGCATATTTACATAACAAAAAAAATCATCAAAAGCCAACTGTATTAATCGATTAATAAACGTAGAAATGAGAAAATATAACAAAACTGAACTTTCTTAAATTATTACTACGATCATGGGCATCATGCAGCAAAATTCTACAAAGATACTAATTGAACGGTTCTATACTTAGCATGCCTACAGCCATCAAAACCTAAACTGAGAGAAAATGGAGAAACTGTTCGAAAGAAAATCAAAGACAACACATACTATCTTCTTGAACAAAGGGTATACATCGACAAAATGAGTTTATTTGTATAATATCTATCATAGTTTATCATCTGGTCATCATACTGAAGGTTAAGATTCAAATGTCCAATTAAGATCAAACCACTGCCTATATAATATATGCAAGTACTACATACTACATGTTTTCAGAACATAGAAATAATGCAATAAATTAATTATTAATGCATGAAATTGTATGTGATACGCACTTGATAAAATATTTTCTAAAAGATAAATAGAAGAAATATTCAAGAGAGGGAGGGGGTGTTGAGGGGAAATATGGAATGAAATATAGGAAGGTTTTTATTCACTAACATATAATATTTCAAGCAATTTATTTGTGGATTCTATAGTTACTAAGCAAATGTTCTGTAAAATTAATACTAAACTCAACTAAGCCTTTATCTCAAACTAATAGGGATCAACTTTGTGGATCATTTTCTTCATGTAAATTTTCTTTTAAAAAAAAAATTATAACATAAACATCCAACTAAACTAGACATCCAAAAACCTAATAGTGTCTGTTGAAAAGAATAAACGATATTTAGTGATCCATAGCTCAATATCAGATGCTAACATTCAGTTCGAGCACAAGATGCATTAATCAATTCCTCTCTTTTAAAAGAAAAAAAAAATTAAAGCTATAGGAAACCTAACATGAGAATGACAAGGTTCTGAGTGACTGGATGGATAGTTGATCAACACAGTTCAACCTAGTTTGACCAATTTAGCTGGACAAGTTCTAGTGTAATAACCACAGAACCAACCCAAAAGTGATAGTCAATGTTGGTTTTGGGCCCAACCATTAAAAGTGGTTTTGGAATTGCTTTTGCAGTCATTAACCCTAACAAATATATCAAGATTGGTATACAACTAACATGGGATGCAAGTCATGGCACAATCAGACAGCTAATTCCAGAGTTACATCATCCAACATACTTTCCAGGAGATCTCCAAGAATCATTCACTACATATCAGACTACAATCTTGGATGGTACGAATAGGCCTGTTGTCCTATTTCTGCATATATAAACAATTACTGATACAGCCTGTCATAGTCATCTAGTACTGGTCATTATTCATATGAAAATGCTTGAAACAGGACCTTTTTTTTTTTTTTCTAAAAGAAAAACTATGCTAGAAGCAGCCATGAGCCCATGACCATTGATGTTCTGTTTTGATGCAACGGACAATACAAAACATTGCGCTGCTTGCATGAGCATGATCTCTAGTCAAATGACATTAGATTGCAGTCAAAGACAATTTGTCTACTAGCTGCAAACATAATTCACTTCCAGGAGACTTGCTATAGCATACATATTAACCCCGTTCAATAAATTTGCCAACTAACATTGACTAGGAAAGGATGAAATATATGATGCCATGGTAATCAATCAAATCTCTTATCAATCCAACTAATAGAATTAATGAGTCCAATCCCAAAGCAAATTCACATTGAAGAAAGAAATTGCATGTCCCTACAATTTTACTTACTAATGGCAATATTTCTCACATGTAATGTGTGTGCAGCATGCTTACTCGTGTTGAAGATTAAATTCACACTTCATCCACCTTACAACAAAAACTCTGAACAATCCATTCAAGTGAGTTTCTGAGATCCAAGGCATTAGATAGGATCCAAATCACTAATAAGTGGTTTAACTAATCCTCAAGAAGATGCATGGTAGAAATATACTGCATGTGGACATCAATGCCAGAGCTGGGCATTTACCTCTCAAGGGAGGGACCAAATGAAAAGTAAAAATCTATACAATCTGTAAATTTTTTCACATGTCGTATTACTATATAAATTCTTTATACCATTGCTTGACTATGAAAAATTAATGGTTTTTATAGAATCCAAATACATTAACCCTTTTTATTTCATTCCCCTTATTTCCTTTGTCATTTCTATCTGTCTTAGTTGTAAGGAAGAAGAAATTATATACAATAAAACTCTGATTTACTATATTCACTTATTTCAGAAAAATATAAAAAGCTCAAATACCACCAATTCCCCTGTATGAACAAAGGTAAAATTAAACTAGTTCTCCTCTTCATTTCTAACCATAATAAAGACCATAATCAAAATCTTATCATGCAGAATTCAAATGATAGGATCAAACTTCTTAGAATTATTTGCAAAAATATCAACAGAACCTATGAGCCTTAAAATTTAGGAATGTGTTGGGAGGGAGGCAATACCCTTCCAAAAGTTTGGAATCAGCAAATTGTTCTGTTCTGAGAGATTCTTAATACTAATCTAGCCAATATAGTAAACATGATCAGAAAGAAGTAGAGAGCAATTAGCGGTAGTAAATAAATAATCACCTCTGAAACCCAATAAAACTGATAGATCTCATCAACATATTCAGCAACTTCCAGTTGATTACAACTGTCATCTATACATGGCAGTCTCTCCTCCTTAATAACTTCACTTTGCTCTGCTAACAACTGCAAAATAATGCAGTAATCAAGTAATATACAATAATTAAGTTAGATACTAACATTACTGCATTGAAGTATGCCCTGATGGCCAAACCTTTGATCCTGCCATTAATGAAAATGTATAAGACTTCCTACGATCAGATTTTCTCCAGACAACACAATCTGATTTGTTTGTAGTTGACTTGTTGTTGCTGTCAGAGGGAGGTTCTTGAGTGGCTTCATGGGAAACAATTGTAGGAATCTGGCTTGACTGAGAAGATGTCACAGATTTCTCTTTTTTTCTAGATGAGACCCCAGCTATGGATATGGATTTGTTCACAGCTGATGTGCACTTGGATTTTGAAGTCCTATGAGCATTGGAAACACTGATTGCAGTCTTTAGTGTAGGCTGGATCATGGATTATAGTGAATGAGTAAATAGTTAACAATGAAAAGAACATAATGTCATCTAGTAGTAAGGTAATGATGTAATGTGGAAAAGATGGCAACAAAAAAATTAAGAAAGTAACATTTCTTTTTTCTTTTTTTTTTTTTATCTGCCATTCCTACGAACCAAGTATTTTAGCTAAGTGTAGATACTTCAAAATATCATGAGGATAAATGTTTATCATTATTATTAGTGATAGGTGTTATTTTTACAGTATTTTTAATATAGTTTTTATTTGAAATTTTAGTAATTTTAATCACTTTTGTTAAGGATTAGTTGTAAATAGAACTCTATTTATTTTTATACAGTATTTAATATAAGTTTTTATTTGAAAATTTTAGTAAATTTTTAATCACTTTTGTTTAAAGGATTAGTTTGTAAATAGAACCTCTATTAGGAGTTAGAAATTGCTAAAAGGTTATAGTATTCTTGTATGTGTATATATATGTGTCCCTTTGATGATATCAAATATAAGAAATACAAACTACAAATTTTCTATTCAACAATTTGTATCAGAAGCCGTTTCATTCACAAAATGGGTTAGTTCTCCAATCAAACGTCTTGTTTTGTTGATACTCCTTCCAAAAATGGGGTTGCAGAAAGGAAAGAAATCGGACATCTTCTTGAGGTTTGCTAGGGCACTTTTTATTTCCAAATGAAGGTCCCCTAAACTTTTGGGCTGAATGCTGTCTCTACTGCATGTTTTCTGATTAATCGCATGCCTTCTTCGTCTTTAATGGTTGCCAATTCCTTTATAATGTCTTGTTTCCTTCTAAACTTTATCCCCCATTGAAACCCTCGTATTTTGGTGTACTTTGTGTTTGTTTCGTGATGGTCGGGTTCGCCTCCCACAGGTTTCCAATTAGATTCCAAGGTTCCCTTCGTTGTGTTTTTTCCTTGGTATTCTCGGCAGCAAAAAGGGTATCGTTGTTTTCTCTCCCGATCTTGACCGTTATCTTATTTCTGCAGATGTTCACCATTTTTTTGAGAATTACTCCAATTTTTTTTCCTTCTTCTTATTACATAAGAGGTGAAGGGGGAGGATGATTGAACCTTTTAGTCTATGCTATCCAGCAATCAAAATCTCCTGCTCCTGTCGTTATTTCCTGACCTTTTGCTCCTTGGCTTCCTACCAGTGTCTGCTGCTCTATGCCCACTCCTGCACCAGCAAATCTAACCACGCCCTCGTTTGGGAACAGGTTTATTCCAGGAGACTAGGGACTCTTGACTCACTTCCTCCCACCTGCCGTTGCAAACAGAAGATCCGGTTCTTCTCCACTCAAACCTGGAGGCCTGTGCCATGCCACCTCCCAGTCAGCCCTTGACCTTTTCCCATTGGCTCTTTCGAAAAGGTAACGCCAGTTGTACCTACCCTTATTTCCTCTTTTGTTATTCATGTCATCTTTCTTTTCTTTCATCTCGTTTGTTTTGAAGTAACTTAGACTCTGTTCTATTCCTAAAACTGTTGGTCCAAGGCTTTGTCTTCCATCCCTGGGTTGGGGCAAGCAATGAAAGAGGAGGATGGCTTGGCCCTTAGATACAAATCGGTACTTGGGATCTTGTGCCTCTCCCGGCAGGTAAGAAAGCTATTGGTTGTAAAGTGGGTTTTTCACCGTTAAAGTGAAATTCCTGATGGGGGGACTTGTTGCTCGTCTCAAGGGCTCGATTAGTTGCCCAAAAGGGGGCTATTCTCAGGATCCTATGGCCTTGATTATGTTTGATACTTTTTCTCCTGTTGCCAAATTGTCTTCTGTTCGTTTATTTATCTTCAATAACAGCTACTTTGACTGGCCTTTAATCAGCTGGACTGTTAAAATGTGCCTTTCTTCATGGGGGAATCTTCAGGAGGGGAAGTTTACATGGAGCAAAACCACCAGGGCTTTGTTTGCTCAGGGGGGAGTTCGGGTAAAAAGTGTGGTAAACTTCGAAAAAATCTTCTTATGGGCCTAAAACAGAGTCCTCGAGCTTGGTTTGGAGCTTGGTTTGGTAGATTTTGCAATGTGGTACATCAATTTGGCATGCAGAAGAGTACTTCTGATCATTCTATATTTTTCAGAAGTACTAAAACTGGTTTGATTCTACTTGTCATTTATGTTGATGACATTGTTATTACAGAAAGTGATTCAGTCGACATTACATCACTCAAGTCATTTCTCCAGACCCAGTTCCAAACAAAAGACTTAGGACTGTTGAAGTATTTTTTGGGTATTGAAGTGTCTAGGTGTAAGAGAGGCATCTTCTTATCTCAAAGGAAGTATGCCCTTGACTTACTGAAGGAAAAAAGTTGGGGTGCCAAGCCATGCAGTGCTCCCAATGGGACTCCAATAATATGGCAACTTTCAATTTGGTGGTTGAGCTATTGATGATCCTGAGATGTATAGAAGGTTTAGTGGGCAAATTGAATTTATCTTACCAGTAAACACGTCCCAGATATGCTTTACTCTGGTGAGCGTTTGAGCCAGTTAGGTTCTTCTCCTACTTTTATCCATTGGGAAGCTTTAGGACAGGATTTTTTTGCTAATTTGAAAGCGTAATTCCAGGTCGGTGCCTGCTTACAGTAATCATAAAGGCATTAACATGGGAATGTTGTCAGATGCGGATGGGCAGTTCGAAGTTGATAGAAGATCAACTCAGGATATTGCTTTGTAGGTGGAAACTTCGATATCACTGGAAGGAGCAAAAGGAAACAAAATTGTAGTCTCACGATCGAGTGCTCTGAATCAGAATATCGAGCTATATGGCACAATCTGCTTGTGGAATTAATTTGGATTCGTCAGTTGTTAGAGGAAATTGCTTCAAAGTCATCCTTGCCTGCAAAGTTATGGTGTGATTAATCAAGCTGCTTCTCATTGCATCCAAATCCAGTATTCCTATGAACCGAAACAAACATTATCGAGATTGATTTCATTCCATTCGTTGAAAAGATACCACAAGTGTTATCCTCTACAAGGACATGTAAAAACACAGTGAACAGTTAGGGGATTATCTTACAAAAGCTTTAAAACGGACCCCCGGTTTGACTATCTTTGTAACAAGTTAGGCATGATAATATCTATGCTCCAACTTGAGGGGGAGTGGGTTAAGGATTTAGTTTGTAAATAGGACTCTATTAGGAGTTGTAAATAGAACTCTATTAGGAGTTAGATTCTAAAATAGGTTTTATGAGTATCTTGATATGTGATATATATGTTGTTCCCTATTTCTAAATAGGTTTATAGTATCTTGTATGTGTATATATATGTGTCCCTATTGATGAATCAAATATAAGAAATACAACTACAATATTTTTCTATCAACAACTTTAACTAATTTTCACTTCGTTTTATTTATATTTTTGTTCAAAACTTCCTCGAATCATAATCCACTTTATCTTAAAGAAATTTGCAGGGTTTTGGCACAGAAAAGAGCATTATAAAGCTAAACACTCAGGTTCTGGCACGCCTAGCCCGTGCACATTAGCACGCCCGTGCTAAACTTAAGGAAAATCAAGTGGAGACTCAGACTCTAGCACAGCCAGCCCGTGCTATCTAGCACGCTCGTGCCTGAAAGGACATTAGGGCGTGCTTGCTTAAGCACGCCCGTGATGCATTTTATTCTGGAAAGTCAGAGCCTAGCATGCCCCAGCCGTGCTATCTAGCATGCCCGTGCCACAAATACTTCTCTCGACGTGTTGCAGAGCACGGCCCGTGCTGAATCACTCGTAGACTCAGACTCTGGCACGCCCAAGCCGTGTTATGGAGCACTCCCGTGCTACGAATTTAATGCTGTCTTGAATTAAAAACGCCAGCCAAGTCTCTATAACTTACATGGACCCACCTCAGATATTTTCCTGATGTGCAAATCAAAATCTAAACCTATTTAGGAATATGGAAGAGTCTTGATTGAGAAGAAATCTAAGCCTAAACAGTTTGTGATCTCCAAAAAGATTTCGTACTTAATAAGGATTCTATTTCCTAAACGGAGTCGCATTTTCTTCCAAGAGGCCTATATAAAGAGAGGAGCCATTCAGTGTAGAATCATCTCTTGTTCTATTTTTTTCTACATAGTTCTCTCTCTCTCATAGATTTCAACCATTCAAGATTCATGTCAAGATTCGCGCCAAGATTCAAGAAAGCCATCCACGTATCTGTTGTCTAATTTTTAATTCTAAACTCTTAATCTTATTTTACTTTTCATTATTCATATTGATTATGAAGTTTTATTCAAGTATTATTGAGTTTTATTTAATTACTATGTCGAACTCGAAACTAAATTTCCTCAACTAGGGATTTGCATTAGGGCTTGAATTCTTTTTCCCAATTTTATTAATATTAGATTTGTTTTTTTTTTTGTTCAAAGTATAATTTATTATTTGCACTTAAATGCTTCCCAAGCAGGTTCTCCCCTTGGGATTGATTTAATTTTCATTAATCTTATCGGAGAGAAGGCGATTTTTGGATATGAATAGGTAATTAAACATTACATGAGAATAATAACCTTGGATGCGGAAGCCTATATGGTTGACCATTAAAAACACAAAAAAAAAAAATAAAGGGGTTTTCATAGTTAAATTTGACCTTAGGTTAATGAATTTCACAAAACAAAACCACAAAAACTTAATGATTTTAATTCATATTTGATTGCACTATTGCGAAAGATAGGTAATAGATCGGGTTAGAATAGCTAACAATATATCGAGAAGGGCTTGTAGTGATTTTTAGGGTGTTTTCCCCTACTGAACAAATTAAAATTGATACAAACTTAATAAAATAAATTGGATAGAGTTAATGAAAATCAAAATCCTAAATTAGTTTTAAAATCCTTGAGTCTTTTCATCTGAATATTGGTTGCTGATTTATTTCGTTTTCTTTCTCTTTAGAATTTACTTTTCTTACAATAAAACTCTTCTTATTGCCGTTTTAAATAATATAGGTTTAAAAAAAAAATTTTGGTAACTTGATATACAATTACCTGAAAGAGACAATTACTTCTACTTTACTTTATTATGACTTGCTACGGATTTCGTTTTTATACTTGCAAAAAATCACTATCCAATTAGTATTGTTATGTTCTTCAATATTTAATTTTAAACTTCCATTGTGTTGCTTAATGGTTAAATTTAACAAGGTCATTTCATCTGAATATTGTTGCTTGATTTATTTCTGTTTTCTTTCTTAGAATTTACTTTTCTTACAATAAATCTCTCTTATTGCCGTTTAAATAATAATAGGTTAACAAAATTTTGGTACTTGATATACAATTCCTGAAGAGACAATACTCTACTTACTTTATATTACTTGCTACGATTTCGTATACTTGCAAAAAATCACTATCAATTAGTATTGTTATGTTTTCATTATTATTAACTTCATGTTGCTTGCTAATGTAATTTAACAAGGATCAATTGCAAGCTAGAGGCAATGACAAAGGTTATAACTAATTATTGGTTTCAGCGTGACACTCAAGAGATATTTGGCTTGGTGGCTTAAAATATGACCTGTTAAGGGAGAGGAAATCTATCCAAATCCTTAACCTGGCTAATAGACCAATGAAATCCAACCCAACATAAAAATGCCAAAATGAGCCCAAAACCCTTCCTCATAACAAGGCTGACTCATTCAACCCCTCAAGCTTGATGATTCCCATGCCACTAGGCTTCCATATAAGTACCTCAACAATTTCCCTTTAGTAAGGTGCTACGACCTCAAGAGAACCATACCTAAAAAGCCAGCCGTTGAGGTTGGAGAACCCAAGCTCATATAAACCCCACATTGAAATCTAGTGCTTCCAATGTGGGATCCAAGACAAGTCTCATACCTTGTCTTGCAACTGTAGCCCTGACATCCCACCATGCTCCGCAGTCTCAGCGCCCACATCAGGTTTGGTTTGTTCTAGCACCCACATCAGGTTGGCTTTATTCTAGGGTGGATGTGTGCTAGGTTTTTTCCTAGCCCCAAGCAAACACCGGCATCATCACCAAGCCCTGAGCGAACACTACAATTCCAACGCCTCCACCCACACCCCTTGATTGCAATTAGGAGAAGCAGTGGTTGGTTCTAATAACAATTGTCATGATCTTGAGAGAATCATACCTCAAAAGCTAGCCATTGAGATTGGAGAGCCCAAATTCATATAAACCCCACATTGAAATCCCATGCTTCCAATGTGGGATCCAAGAGAAGTCCCACACCTTTTCTTGCAACTAGGATCCTAACATAAGGATGGAACCTAGAACTTCACAACACCTCTGTCTCTCTAATTCTCATTCCTTCTCTCTCTAACATTCAAGAGACGTCACATCATCACGTTTCTTCCATTCACACTATTCACCCCCACCTATCCCATTAATCACCCTTTATTACATAAGTTGCTCGCATACACTCGCACATCATTCACCTACACTTTACAAGACGGCATTGATCCTTAGATTGCCTTGAGGTCCAACGTCGTCAACCTGCCAGCATGCACACGAATCCACTTGCCTTGTGTATTCTTCCTCCGATGCACAATCTCTCCACCGTGTCCCTTTCTTACTTACATAGGTTATTACTTGAGTTGACACTTACCCTCCTTATATTGATCGCTCTAACATTCCCAAACCCCCAAAGCACACTAAGCTAAATGTTGAAGCACACAAGATACAACAAAGAAAGGTAAGATTTATGAATATAGTACGTAAGTATCAATACAATATGCATTTACAGCTAAGAACATTATTTATAGTTAAGCTTTTGCTAAAGACTTAACTAGGAATTACCTGTGTATAGCTTTAACTACACTACTTTGGATGTAAAACTAATGGTCCTCTACACCACCCAATACCAAGAATCAAAGTCAATATTATACAATATAGTATAATTTGAAAGACATTACAAAAACACTCATCAAACCATGAAAAGGGGCTATCTCAAGATATTGCAAATAAATTGAAACAAATGAATTAAGGTTTGGTTACATATTACTTAGCTTAAAAATTAGTCTCAAAGTGGCCCCAAGTTCATAAACCAATTCTACCCAATACCAATGGTTATGTTATGCCTCACGCCCATCAAGTATCAACCATAGATTATCAACAATTGTATGTGTTGGAGTATGTGGGTAACCCCACATCGGATAAACACAACTAACTAAAAGAGCATATAATGCGAAAGGTGAACCAACCAAAATGGTTTAGGCCATTTTGTGTTAAAGGTAAACCAAGCTCATTATAAGCCCAATATTAAATACATAATTGAATTTGATTTGATTAATTTGCTCTTAGGGCCCCAATTCTCAACATGGTATCAGAGCCTGATTCCCGAACCTGCATGAGGGAAGTTCCATGTTGGGTCATACCCTGATGGACTTGTGTTGGGCCATCGTACGCTTGTCAATTGGGTAGTCCCACTTGAGGGCGAAGTGTTGGAGTATGTGGGTAATTCCACATTGGATAAATACAACTAACTAAAAGGGCATATAATGCAAAGGGTGAACCAACCAAAATGGCTTAAGCCATTTTGTGTTAAAGGTAAACCCAACTCATTATAAGCCTAATATTAAATACATGATTGAATTTAATTTGATTAATTTACTCCTAGGGCCAAGATTCTCAACAGTATGTATTGATAAATACCAAAGATTTCCTCCAATATTAGCACCAAGAAGTCTAATATGCTTTGCTAAACATTCCTAATCTCAAGGCGCTTGGTAACAAGAATTCATTGTTTGAGTACTCGTTACTGCATTATCATAGAATTGGACAACAGAGAAACCAATGTTACTTTTTTTATTTGAATTGTTCCATAACAATTTAAGATTTCCACTACAATTAATCCTGAGAATGTTCCTTCTACAATATGATGATTGAGTGAAATACATTCCAATTCACACTATGTATTGAAAAGTTTAAAGACATCAAGGGACCAGCAATAAATTGCTTTCAATGAAACCAATGACGAATAACAACAAACAACGTTGCTATTATGCTAATGTAGCAAACATGAATTAGAACTGGTTGAAAAGAAACAAGAGCAGAGAAGGGAAATAAGAAATGCCACATACCTTGATAAATTTTCTGGACCAACCATTAGTTTTCACGTCTGTTTGATCACTAGGAGCCCCAGTCCTAAATATGCAAGCTAATTATTCTCATTATTGTACAATCACAACTTGTAAAAACCGAGAAATCATCTTAATTTCGGATTCAACAAAGTAGAACTAATAAATTGCTTACAGTTTAAAGATAAAGTATGGCCAATGGTAATTTTTACATAATTGTCTTTATGATGTTATGCTATGGCTTGTTATCTTAAGATGTCATACAATGACATATGATGTACAAAAGGCAAAGAAAATTTTAATGACATATAAACTGTTCACAGAGGATAAAGCATGAGTCTTTGTATAAGTAACTGTGTTTGTGATACTATGCTTTGATTTTTAAGTAGGCTATTAGGTTTAATCTATAGAAACACAACAAACATTAAAATAAACTAAATGTCAAGAAATATTGCTGCAATTTTGTGCGTGTGAATACAAGCCATGGAACAAGTTGCAATATCTGCAACTGCAAGATAATAAATTACATCTAACATTTCACAAATCACTGTTCCTCACCTTGTCAAGAAGCCATCACTCACTCTGTTCCTCCGTAGATAACTTCTACGAATGCTTACTTGTGGCACTACGTCCTTACTCACTTTAACCTTACCTGAAGCCAAAAAAAGATAGAAAACAAATGTAAAAGGAAAAATACACACATCTCCTTCAGTTAACTGCCAGGTAATGCACTATAGAAAGATAGATCACTGCATCATACCGGAGAGCCCACTATTTCTCTTAGATTTCTCTGAACCTTCATCATTGTTCTACATGCAAAATAAAGATAGAAAAATAAAAGATGCTAATAATCAGAAAAACCCAAAATGAGAAATCAAGAAGTTATACACAATATTTGCAATCCATTATATAGTAGTTATGCAAAAAAATAAAAAATAAAAAACAAAAACCAAAAAAAAAAAAAGAAAAAAAAAAGAGGAAGAAAGAAATAAAAGAAAAGAAAATACTTTTTTCTAGAGAATAAAAAAATGATGTAGATAATGAGATAATAACAACCTTTATATTACTTGTATCTCCTCGATTCGCTGCCACTAACATTGATCTAGACTTCCTTCAAGTAGAAATGGATAACAAAAACTCGCATCAAGCAGCAATGTTTCAGCATTGTAGTGCAAAATTAAAATCAAGTACAGATTCACAAACCTTGTCGACACAAGTGAATTCCTTGAACTCCTGACAGGTAAAAGAATATCAGTTAGAAACTTTTCACAAAGAAGTTCAGTAAACATCTTGCTGCACAAGATAGTTGCAACAAGTGTCATCAGTACAAGAAGATTTCAGCCCTATTCCAGAGTGCAAATATTTCAATATCAATAACAAACAAAACTACAAATACCTTTGGTTATCAACAGCAGCTGCATGGCCAGGATTCTTCATGTTGGTCATCTTATGATCTGAGGGGCCACTTAAATTTTTAACACCTATTGTCCAGAAGCAGTTAGAACTGAAGGCAATGCATAAGCGTAATTAAAAACTTCCTACAGAACATCTATGGCAAGTCACCTTTCCTTGTAGCACGAATGTCACTGAATCTTTGACTTGTATTCTTTCTTCCCTAAGTTGAAAACAGGAAGGAAAAAAAATAACTATCAGCACTTCTTAAATATGTAACCATGAGATTTACTAGCCATTACAGCAATTTTTCACTATTCAGCTCACATGATGCAGATAATCAACAATCAGAGTAAAAAAGAACCATTTTTATGCGAACTCATAAGTATAAACACCGTAATTGCATCATAGTCAACTTTTTTAAAATTGGAAGAAAGAAAATGAGAACAAGAAGGCGAAATAAGTTCTTAGTTGAAGCTTAAGGAAAGCATTATTGGGTATAGAAGTTCGATGTAAATCATGTTGCTAATTTGACTATATACTTTTTCACAATAGGCAGCTTCAAAGAAAAGGATTAACCAACAGGACTTTTCAGCATTGCTACTTTACCAACTGATAACGACAGACAATGACAGTATAATCAATGAAATGGAACATCCAAAAGAAGAATAAAATACAGTTAAAAATAAATTAAAATAAGTTAAAAATAAATTAAAATAAATAAACCATTTATACGACTCATTGGTTTTCCATACCATTGAAATTGTACATTTTCTCGAGGAAAATTTCACAGCCCTAGATTCTGAACCCACTGGAATCCTAGAAGGATAGATGATAAACAAAGAGGACTGTCAACATTAACCAGCATTATACATAAGAGAAAAATTGAAAGAAAATGAAATATGAAAAAATTCTCAACCTTAGCCATCTATACATAATTTATATGCCATCTTAACTTGGAAAAGGAAAATGTTGCTCAAACACATAATGCATAGATGAAATTATTTTTTCCAAAGTAAAGACAAGAAAAAGAGAAGGAACAGATATGGCTCCATCCACTTCATATGTAGCTTACCAGTTTTGATAATACACTGTAAAATATAACAAAACATCTCTTAATTATTTTCCTCAAAACTCAAAAGCAAGAGAACAAGAAAGGGGTTTTTGCTAGCAAACATGCATATCCAAATGCGCTTAGTTTGTATTTCATAAATTAATCTTGTTCAAAAAGTTTAACAATAATCGTCAAATATTCTAAAGCTGATAATGCTTTTCAATCTCAAAAACCTAAATAATAGCAATCTTGGAAACTGTGACCCGTGCAAGAGCATAAACATCCTATCATCTCGTGAACAATACACATCCAAAACAGCGTGTATAAGTACTCATCTCATATACTTCATATAGAGACACTCACATTGGTTTGGAGCCATCAAACATAACATTACTTGAGAAGCTGCTGCTTTGGGCATTAGTTACATCAGCCAGTGCTTTTCTTCTAACATTGAGATCTTGATTTGCTGAAAAGGACAAATATAAGCGAACAACTATGGTCTGAAAGAATTACAACTCAATTGTCTACACCAAAAATTTGAAGCTTAAACTAAAAGCATACAAGATCTAACAGACTTGTCTTTGCTCTTCTCTGCAAACTTTGAAAGCCCCTTCACATTAAAATTCAGATAACTATAAGATCGAGTTCTTAAAAAGAGCTGCAAGTTTAAAGAACTTATTTACATTCTTGCCAAATACTACAAAGCGTCAACAAAAGAATGAAAGCATAATTACCTTAGAATCACTTGCAGTAGCCACATGAGCACCTTTGTTAAGTGGCCCCAATAACCTTTTATAAAATATCATCCAATAATAACATTAGAAAAAATCAAAACTATCAGGCTCTCTCTAATAGATCTACCGCAAAAAAAAAAAAAAAAAAAAAAAAAAAAAAAAAAAAAACAACAAAAACGAGAAAATATTGAAACTTGGTCTTTGCTTCTTATACCCTTAAACAAAGCAAATCTTTGATCAATATGCACTGCGGTAACATCACATGGTAACGAAATTCAGATAACTAATTCCAAGAATAAGAAATAATCAAGTAACCTGTAATTTCTGTAAAATATGACGCGTCTAAGCGACCCAAGGTTTTTGCAAGTGTCCAAGTTGATGGAGATCAAGTCAAATTTACTTAGTTTATGAACCATTTTCTTCCACCATATCTACTACTTATATTATGCAACTCTGGATAAACAACAAAATAAAGATTCTAATTTGTGAACCTTAGAGTGCATAGAGCTAATTACACTTAAATTATAAATTACCTCACTCTTGTCCACATATGATTTTTCTTGTGAAATTTTAAATGCCACTCATTCTAGGAGGCAACTCCTAATTCTTGTAATGATAATGGTAATAATTTTAGGGACTCCTGCTAAGTATTAATAACCTATTAATAATATCACAATATCATCCAATAATAACATTTAGAAAAAATCCAAAAAATTATTTAAATATCATAATAATCACACCCTACCATGGCTAACACCTCTCTAAATAGAATCTACCGCAAAAAAATAAAAAACCTAAAACCCACCAGAAACATTAAAAGAAAAGAGACAACCAAGAAAATAGCTAATATATCAAACCAAGCCACAAAACAAGAGAGAAAGATAAAAAGGTTTAAACACCGTAAAACACTCCACCAAACAATGACAACATACATACTGAAAGTAATGAGACCCCACTAAGCCAAAAAAACAACAAACCCTATTATCCACCTCATAATCCCAGCGTAATAACACATAGCCTCCTGAGTTAAACGTGTCTGTGGGGCAACCTATTCAGAAGTCAACGCATAGAAATAACCTCCCATTTATCATTTTCCCACTTAGGAATAGCTGACAGGAATATGATGTCTCGGTAAACACTTGCCGTGTACCAAACTGCATCAAAAGTAAGATTTAAAAAGAAAAAGGGTGAACGAAAAGCGAGCATTGTTTCACAGAGAAGTAAACTAAACTAAAAATTAATTCGAGACGCAGTTCAGTTAAGAGTGCCCAACCAAGGGCAATCGAAATCACCAGGTGAACCTCGGAGTCTATGTGTGATGGTTGAGAAGCAGTTGGCACCTTCAGAAACCGGCTGGAAAATATGGGCCTTTAGTAGCCCCATTGTAATGATGGCAGTCTTAAAAAAAAAAAAAAAAAAAAAAAAAAAAAAAAAAAAAAGATAAGTTACTAATCCACAGCTCATAATAAAAGAAAACAACACAAGTTACACTTACATGCTAGTGGCATCAAGCTTAACCTTTTCATTATCTGAATAAACTTTAAAATTCCTACCAACTGCATCAAAAGTAAATTTTAAAAGAAAAGGCGAAGCGAGCATTCAAGAATCTAAAATTATAAGTTCAAATAAAAGGAATAAAACCCTAGTCAGTGTTGAGACAGTTGGCACCTTCAGAAACCCGATTGGTGCCCATTTGAGCTTTTCTCTAAAAATTTACAAGAAACCACGAGTTCAGCAAAAAATAGAATGAAGAAAGAAAGGAAAAAAAATGAATCAATAAATGCAGAAATAATCATAGTTTGTGCAAAAATAACCTTGACAGTGGCAGCTACCATTTTGCTTCCTTGCTGGTCGGTCTTGTATTTTGCAGCTGATCTCATTATAGTGATTTATTATTGTTTTACCTAAAATTAAAGAAAAATTCAGCATTTCATAATCGTTTTCTTCTTTCTCTACAGACGAGTGGATTGAATTTCTAAAAGAAGAGCAATTTCTTTTGAATTGATAGAAGAATCGAAGAAGCTTAATTCTTCATTCTTCAAACCTAAAATACTTTCGTTGGGGTTTTGAATTCAATAGTAAAAGTTCGACGAAGCCACACGCATACATTACAGCAATTGAAATGAAATCGATGTTAAATACCTCTAGGCGAATTCGCGTCTTCCCTTTCAGATGATCTTTAGAGAGAGAAACTGTCTCAAGTTTTCACTTTTCAGACACAGGGATCAGGATGTGAGACAGTGAGAGGAAGAGAGGGAGCCCGCCTCTTTTTTCTTTTGGCATTCTGGTTTCAAAATTGTCGTGTCTTTACGTTTATGCCCTCAGTCGATCACTCTAGTCCTGGGAAAGTATTCCATGGATTGGCTGTTAATTTAGGAATATCACGAGTTTAAACTTAAAAGTGGATTTTGCGCTGGAGCGGATAAAAAGTGTAGAGCAATTTCGAGGAAATGTTGTTATGGGTTATTTACAAAAATGGTATTTAGGAAAAAAACTAATTACGGAAATAGTGTTTTCCAAATACTATTTACGGATATGGTGTTTTGTTGACATCTCGAAAGCAAGTGTTACACTATCCCTTGTTGCACTATGAACAAAAGTAATAAATTTTATTTTTATGTTGGCCAACAGCTTCACCGGACAAATATTCTTTATGTTCTGTCTTTATTTTAAGTTATACTTATAGTGTAAAAATGTCAGACACAGATGTGACAAGTTAGAGAACACATTAAAAACATTATTGCACACAAGTTAGGGAACATATTGAAGGACACATTATTGCACTATAAGTGTAATAATTTAAAAAGTCAAAGTTAAAAGGCATGAAGAACCGTTTAGAGAAATCTCTTAATAAATAAAAATTTAACCCTTACCAAATGTCACAAATATTTCAACTTATTGAGCAATATGAACTAGTTTATGATGGATAGCTTTTCTTTACTGAGGATAGTTAAATTATAAAGGAAGAAAGAGAAATGAAGGAGAAGTAAAGACTATAAGTAAGAAATATATAAGCATTTTCACTTTCAAACATTCACGGGATAAATATAGCAAAGATTCTTCCCACAATCACATTAGACATCTTTCTTCTCTTTAATAATACCACCTCTTACACAATAATATTTTTCTTCCCAATAATAATACCATATCTTACATAATTTAATACATCAAATCGCTCATTTCTCCTTTTTTGTTCACATGCATAGTTTAAATTATGTAATAAAACCTATACGATGATACAATTTGTGTTTTATCTTTATAGCTTGTTACACTAGCAATAGTTTATAGGTTTTTACACTTATAGTGTAACAATTGCACCTAGTGTTATAAGTTAACTGTAGTGTATTTCAAAAGATCCCATATCACTTATGTAGGAGCCTTTAAAGTAGTTTATTAATAAGTGTTTGTCATTGTGCTAGTAAAAGGTGTAGTAAGGGTTGGGCTCACGCGCACAAGATTGAACCAAAGATTCCAATTCTAGTGCTAGCCAGTGGATTTCCCCCTCCCCCCTCCAAGCATGGATCGTGAGGCCCAATTCAAGATATTTTTCATTACTTAATATTTTCTCAAAATATCGTCTTATCTTTGATTTTAGCCTTCATATCATATTCACTTGATTTTCGCTTGATTTGTGCAACATTGGCTTGACTTTATGTTTTGATATGAACGTTGGTGAGTTTTGATGGAACAGTTTTTTCATTTTTGAAAATATTTTCCAATATCCTTTACAGGGTAGTATTATCTTGGGAAGAACCTGTTTATCTAAAAAATTAATTCAAAAGAACCTATTCCTGTTTACCTGAAAAATTAATTCAGAAGAACCTGTTAAATCCTGGGAAGGGTTTCGTATTGTTTTATCTCTTTGATTGCGAGATAATCCTTTTAGGACAGTGCTCTTATACGTCTCAAGTTACGATTTATTTTACACCTAGCACATATGAATTTGCACATAGGAATCTCATTCTTCACATAAGGATCTCAAAAAAGCAAGAGGCATAAAATATATTCTAACATTGTTATATTTATAGTGTAACATTTAACAAGAAGTGAGGGAGAAAGAATATTTGTGTGATAAAGCTGTTGGACAACATTAAAGAAAACGAACTTGTTGCTTTTGTTATTGTCATAATATAATAATGCACTTGTTACATTCAAACTGTAATAATGCATTTGTTACCTTTAAAGTGTAACAAATGCTTTTGAAATGTCAATAAAATACTGTATTCGTAAATACTTTTGGGGTCACTATTTTCTGCAATTTTTTTTTTCAAACACCATATTTGTAAAAAGCTTCATTTTTATGCTCATTTATTACAAGTGCTATTTAGGTTACTGTTTCATCTAATACCTTTTTTTTTTTTACCTGAATCCATATCAAACTGGGGTGTCATGGTTGGATCGGATAAACTCGGTTCAAACATTTTTTCGACTTTTAAACATGATGTTTTCTTTTATTTTGTAATTATTTATTTATAATTAAGCAAAATTTATCAAATATTAAAATAATATATCAGCTCACAATTCTATACTATAATTTCACTTTAACAATAAAAAAATGAATATTTTTTATTAATAAATTATTTTTAAAATTAAAAAGTATATTGATGTATAATTTTATAACAAAATAATAATAATAATTAATATTTAGAAATAAGTATCATCAGCTCACATTCTTTCTATACTCATAATTTCACTCGTTAACAATAAAAAAATGAATATTTTGTTTAATTATATTAAATTATTTTTAAATAAAAAGTATGAGTTGATGTATAATTTATAAGCAAACAATAATAATAATTACATTCATTATAAATTTATAAACAATTCACTCTTTTTTCAAATCACTTATATTATATATATATAAATATGATATATATTATATGATATATATTATTTCAAATTATAATATTAATATGTTTACATTAATCGGCACCGAATCGATGGTCTAAGCAAGCATATCAAATATAATATTAAATTTACATAATCCGCAGGTAGCAGCTGCTCTAGCTCAGGCTTACTCGTAGTTCACCACTGTGCTAAAACGCCTCTTGAAAAAACCTCAACCTAGCTGCGAGCTAATACCATCCATCAGGTCGGTAAACCTTCCCTACCAAGAACTTAGCCCCCCCTCCCTTCCAACTTCACTTAAATACCGAAGTCATTCAGTACTTGATCAATACCATGAGGTGGAATCGGAGGTGGACACTAGTGCGACTAGCCCCAGCAGCTAAGAGCTAAGTCACACCCAGTCAATTTTGGACGGTGCTAATCTTTGGAATATTATTAAGGAACTGGTTCGGGAGTGTAGAGAGATAGGAGAAATAGGGGGTTATGGTCTCCGACAAGACTCGCCATTATCAGCTAATATTTTGGTTGTAGCTTTTCCACCAAAATTCAAGCTTCCTACTTTCTAATCATATGACAGATCTATCGATCCTCGAAGCCACCTAGCGATTCGAACTGTGATGTATCTTCAAAACAATTCAGAGGATCTGATGTGTAAGGTCTTCCCAACTACCGTGAAAGGAGCAGCTCAAAACTGGTATCAAATGCTCAAAATAGGATCCGTTCATTCCTTCTCCCAATTGGCCATAATATTTTGAGCTCGTTTCATCACATGTGTACCATCCAGAAAAATACTCTGACCTGATAGATTTAAAAAGAGAGGAAGGAGAGACCCTAAGGCAATATGTACTCAAATTTCAAAGAATGGCGATGCAAGTGGAGAACTTGAATGATGAGCTGGCCATTAGTGCTATGTCAAAGAATTACAAGTAGAGCAAACTGTTTGAGAGTTTAAGCATAGACCCTCCCCTAACCTTAGCTGAACTCATGGCACGAGCTCACAAGTACACAAAATTGGATGAAGCCTATGAGGCCCAGCAACGTAGACCGCTTAAGGAAGAGAAGTATAGGCACAGAAGACATCCCTTCCCAATAAGGAGATGATCGCCCGAAGGAGATCGCCCATCCGACTCCCATGAACCAGTTACTCCGTTAGAACGCCATACTCAAGAGATGACGGATCGCAACAAGACCGGGAATTTACCCTTTGAACAGACCGTTCTCGAAAATATTGTCTTGGGTGAGAGGACAGAGCGACCAAATCCAGTTCTATTACCCTAAAAAGATGAAGGAAGATACCTCAGGTCATTAAGATAAGGGCAAGTATTGTGAGTTCCATAGGGATGTGGGCCACGAGACTGAGGTTTATTGGCAATTAAAGAAAGAGATCAAACACCTTGTGCAAAGAGGCGAACTGAAGCAATTTATTGGGAGAGCTCGGAAGGAAAGCAAACAGAAGGACAAGTAGGTGAAAGAGTGCCACACTCTAGGCACGATCCACAGTATATTTGGTGGTTCATCAGGGGGAACAACAACTCAGCTAGAAAAAAAGAGAGCCAGGGAAATCTATTCCATTCTACCCCAGTAGAAACTGAACACTAGATTGCCCATATCATTTTCTGAAGCCGATGGTGAGCTTGTACATGCCCCACACAATGATGCCCTAGTGATTAAGGGGATTTTGGAAAACTTTCTAGTGAAAAGAATCTTGGTGAATGAAGGTAGTGCAGTGAACTTGTTGACTATAGAAGTATTCAGGGCTTTGAAATTAGACTAGACAAAGCTTAAACATGTCTGAACCCCTTTAGTCGGCTTAGCAAGAAAACCTGTATAAGTGTCTGGATCCATAGACGTAACCCTAGAGCTTGAAATCGAAGTCTCATCAAGGAAACTAAAGTTGGAGTTTATGGTAGCAGACATTCATTTTCCATACAATGCCATATTGGGCACGCCAGCCCTATATGAACTGGAAGCGACCACATGCATCAGGTATCTCACCATGAAGTTTTACTTTGATAAGGGCGAAGTCATCACTATTAGGGGAGACAAGAAAGTAGCTCGGAAAGCATACATGATAGCACTGAAAGGGTTGCCTCTTGACCTGCCAATCATGTGGATGCCAGAGGAAGAACCACCCACAGAATCAACTACACGGTAACCCTTTGACATTCCCAGACATAATGTAGATTTCGGCCCAACACCTGTGGGCGAGCTTACCATATGGGAGGTGAAACTGGGGAAGAACTTAAAGTTGGGAGCTGATCTATCGAGAGAGGTATAGAACAATATTAAGACGGTTTTGGAGGATAATGTTAATAGCTTCGCCTGGACTGCAGAAGACATAGTTGGTATCAATCTTGATACCATATCCCACAAGCTCAGTATGGACCCAAGCTTTAAACCGATTAAGCAAAAAAATATGGAATCATGGCCTAGAGAGACAACAAGTTATAGCATCCAATGTGGATAAACTTTTGAAGGCAGGGTTTATAAGAGAGGTGCAATATCCAAAATGGCTAGCAAACGTAAGTTTGGTACCGAAGTCCAATGGGAAATGGAGATTATGTGTTGACTTTACTGATCCGAACAAGGCATGCCCCAAAGACCCTTACCCTTTGCCCAATATAGATTAGTTGGTAGACTCAATAGCCGGCTATGAAATATATAGTTTTATGGATGTAGCAGCTGGATACCATCAGATAAGGATGAATGAACTGGATGAGGAGAAGACGAGCTTCATCACTGACAGGGGAATTTATTATTATCAAGTCATACCGTTTGGATTAAAGAACGCGGAAGCCACATACCAGATGTTTAACATGTTTCAAGATCAGATAGGGCGAACTGTAGAGGTGTATGTAAATGATATTATCATAAAAAGCACTCGGGCTGCGACCATCCTAGAGACCTACAGAAAGCATTTGAAGTCTCGAATAGGTTGACTATGAAGCTTAATACAGACAAACGTACATTCAGGGTTAAGGTAGGGAAGTTCTTGGGTTTCATGATATCATAAAGGGGCATTAAGGCGAATCCCGAGAAGATCAAAGCAATTCTGGAGATACAAGCACCCTCTAGCATTCATGAAGTTCAATAGTTGAATGGGTAATCACAGCCTTAGGACGATTCATCTCCTGCTCGGCCAAGAGGTGCATGCTTTTCTACCGAACCCTAAAACAACTGAAAGGTTTTTGGAGGGATTAAAAGTGCCAGCTCGCCTTTGAAAGGATAAAAGACTTTTCGTCTTCCTCTCCCCTCCTGAGCAGACCCAAAGAAGATGAGTCCCTGTACTTATACTTAGCTACTACTGAAAACTCCGTTGCATCAGTATTGGTTAGAGAAGAGGAAGGTGACCAATACCCTATTTATTGCATTAGCAATGTCCTCAGGGGTTTCGAGATATGGTATCCAAATATTGAAAAATTAGCATTCGACATCCTTAGTTCGGCGAATCGGTTGTGCCACTACTTCCAATCTCACGCTATAATTGTCCGAACCAACCAACCCTTGGAAAAGATCCTCTACCAAGCTGAAACTTCTAGGAGATTGGTTGAGTGTTTTATCAGATTAAGAGAATTTGATATCAGGTATGCTCCCCCCATAATGAAGGCACAAGTACTCGCAAATTTTATGGTCGAGTTTTCTGGCGAAGAGGAAAAGAGCGAGCCTAAAGCCGAACCACCGAACCCTGACCGCAACGCTTGGCAGTTACATACTGATGGGGGTTTAGGGAGTTTGGGGGCTGCAGTAGGGGCAATTTTTCAAGGGCCACGGAAGATAAAAATTCATTATACCGTACCTGTAGACTTTGCAACAACTAATAATGGCGTTGAGTATGAGGATTTAATAATAGGGCTTAAATTGGCCCTCGAGGTATGAACTCCAGTGCTCCATATCTTCTTAGACTCATAACTTCTGGTCAATCAGATTTCAGGCACATTCACCACTAAAGAGCCGAATCTAGTCAAGTACCATTCTCTAACCTAATCTCTCTTACACAAATTAGAAGAATAAGGCAGCGTTTAAAAGATGACCCAAATAGAATAGGTGAACAATGAGAAGGTAGACTCTATAGCCAAAGCTGTAGCACGGGAAGAAGACTTACCAAGGGAATTAATGGTTGAATACCAAAATTGACCGAGCCATGAGTTGAGTGAAGTCCTTGTATCCCAACCGGGCAGCAACTAATGGGTTGGATCATTGACTTATTATAGAATGACGTGTGGCCTAGCAATAGGTAAGAGGCGATCAAGCTTCGTAGGAGGAAAATGGAGAACTCTACAGGAGATCAAAGTCACATCCTTGGGCAAAGTGTCTAACTGAAGAAGAAGGTAATTACATCATAAGGGAGACCCATGAAGGTATTTGTGGGGCACATGAGGGCTCAAAGGCGTTGCTTAGAAAGATATTGCTCCTAGGATACTACTGGCCAACAATGAGGGGTTCGCCAGCATGTTCGCCATTGTAGTACTTGTCAAAAACATGATCGCTTACCCAGAAAACCCTCCTCAGAACTACAATCCTTAGGTTCAGCCTGACCTTTTGTTCAATGGGGGATAGATATTCTTGGACATTTTCCCGCAACAACAGGGCAAAGAAAGTTTATGGTGGTTACAATTGATCACTTCTCCAAGTGGGTAGAAGCCGAGACCCTCAGCACCATTACCCCGGCTCAGGTTATTAGCTTCTTTAGGACCAATATGATATTTAGGTATGGCGTACCCTATAAGATTGTTATTGACAATGGTAAGCAGTTCGACTAAGGAGCCTTCAGATCTTTTTATGAAGTTGGCATATTGGACTCCATTTGACCTTGGTAGCCCACCTACAAACTAATGGCCTTACCAAAGTCACCAACAGAACCATCCTGTAAGACTTAAAGAAGAGGTTGGATGGAGAAAAGAATAATTGCGTAGATGAGCAAAACAGTGTACTCTGGGCTTACAGAACCACAACTCGGTAAGCAACAAGGCAAACCCCTTTCTCCTTAGTATTGGAACTGAAGTAGTGACACTAGTAGAGATAGTCATACCTAGTAAAAGAATAAGAGCGTATGAGGAGCTCAACAACAACGAGAGTCTAAAGATCAGCCTAGACTTGGCAGAGGAGCTTAGAGAGGATGCAATGGTTCAAGCTGAAGCATACAAACAAAGGGTGAGAAGATACTTTAATAGGCAAGTTCAAAGCAGGCAGTTCAGAGAAGGAGACAGAGTATGGCGAAAGGTAAAGATAACTAGAGGCTCGATAGATGTGGGTAAATTAGGGCAGGATTAAGAAGGTCCCTATGAAGTTTCAAAACAGTTAGGCTCGAGCACATATAAGCTGAGAAAGGTTGAAGGAGCTGAGTTACCTCGGACATGGAATGCAAATAATCTAAAAATGACATATTGTATCTCCAGTCAATAATATATAAAGTAACTTTATATTTGAATAATAATAAGACCTCAGGTTTTTTCACTTAATGTATCATGCCTTTCAAAAATGAAAAAGGCATGATGCATTAAGTTTTTCCTGAAGGATCTTACTTAGAAATTTTCTCTTTTCAACCTTCACATAGTTCGACAGCTCGAATCTAAGTGGTCCCTTATTTAAGTCCATTAGCTTGGACATACATAGTTTGCCAGTTTGGACCTAAGCGGTACTTTAATTAATTCCATTAGCTCAGACATACATAGTTTGCTAGTTCGGACCTAAGCAGTACCTTAATTAAGTCCATTAGCTCAGACATACATAGTTCACCAGCTCGGACCTAAGCGGTCCCTTAATTAAGTAGATTAGCTCGAACATACACGATTCGCCACTTGACCTAAGCGGTCCCTTAACTAAGCCCATTAGCCCGGACATACACAGTTCAACACTCA
This sequence comes from Jatropha curcas, assembly GCF_014843425.1. Next base: position 227,947 of record NW_023591471.1, on the reverse strand, counting down.
ACCAAAGCGGTCTTTTTACCTAAGTCCATAAATTCAAAAACACACAGCTCGCCAAATAAGAATTAAACAAGTCCTCAGGCTCGGCTATAGACAGTTTGGATTTTAACTTTGTATGAAAAGACCAAACTTACCAAGCTTAAAAAGAACAATGAAAAACCATCCAAAGTACTTAAACAAAGTTGAAGAACTTAACACATCAACAGTAATAATAATTTTTCATCCATTAAACAAAAAGTGATTATGTAAATGATTCACAAGGCCTCCTTACTCAAAAGGATAAGTTACAAAATTTTTCTAACTTACATAATCCTAAGTACAAGATCTTTCCCCCTAATCTAATTCCATATTTTGCTTGGAGGATCCATCCTCAGCTGTACCTTGCCTCTCTGAAGAAATGGGGTGAATATCAGCAGATACTTGAGTATCTACCCTCGGAAGAGAAGAATCATCAACAAGGCGATCTACATACCCTTCTTCTTCCTCATCTTTGTCACCCCCATCTGGGTATACATCATTTATCCAACCCTAGTCTACTTCAGGTTGTTTCCCCTTCAGTTCGGCTAGAATGTTCGTCCTTAGGCTTAAGCACGCCTTAGCCAGGTCATTTGCCTCAGACCCTTTCTTATCTCGAAGGTTCTGCAGTTCATTTTCCATCTCCTTCATCTTACTCCCAAGATCTTTGTTCTTGTTGAGTAGGCCCCAGTTCTCTTCTTTTAGCTTATCTATATCGGCCTCTCGAGCAGTAATCTTTGCCTTATGCTGAGCCTCCTACTCCCTCATAGCAATCTCAGCACTCTTTACCACATCTTCCATCTCATTTTTCTTCACTTCCATCTCCATATAAGCTCCTTGTTAACTTGGTTATCCGAGCAAAGCTCATACTATTGGCATTTATAACCTAAAATAGGCACTGGTTGATCAAATCGCCACATCATTCAAATTATCAAAATAGCGAGTGTAAGTAGGAAGAAGACAATGGCGAGCCATTTCTTGGCTGGGCCTATCCTCCTGAAGGCTGCAGTTTGCCCATACTTGTGCAGAAAATAGCTCCGGATGTCCAACGATCTGGAAGGAACAGGAGGAGGAATAGGAGCAGGCACTTTCCTCTGTCTTTTTCTAGGAGGCTCAAACATCAAGCTTAATGGAGGCAGCTCGGCATGAGTGATCCCTGCGGCAGTGTCAGCCAAGGCATTTAACAATGAAAAACTTAGATTTCTAGTTCTTTAAAGAAAAAATCTTGGATTTCTTAGAGAAAATGTTGTAGTTGTTCTTCACCTGAAGAAAGCAGTGGTCTTCATTCGGGCGAATGGAGAAGTGATAAAGCTCCTGAACTGCCCGACCCGTCAAACTATGCCCGTTTTAGAGAGCCAGTGCTATTATGCCGCACAGGAGCCTTAAAACGTTGGGGTGTAACTGGTTGATGGTAATATTACAGTCATTAAAAATCGATTTCAGAGGTTCAGATAAATGAAACCGAACCCCATATCGAAAGCTTTCTTCATACATCATGATGGAGTCCTCGTCTAACGACTCGGTTATCCTTATGCCCTCCAAAGGTCTAATCAGTTTATACTCTGGTAAAAGGTTATACATATAACACACATCTAATAGCCCACCCTCATCAATATCGGATGGTATGTCAGCGATCCTGACATTCTCCCTCCTACCTTTGGCCTCGCCCACCCCCGTGTCAATGTCGTCAGTATGCTCATCACCTGATTGGTCGTGTAATACTTGAACATCCTCATCCCCAGAGGTACCCGTGGCCCTGACTAATGAAAAAGGGAAAAGAAGAAAGTATAAAAACATACTTGGAACTTAGAGAGAGGAGTTGGAACTTAGAGCGAGGAGTTCTAGAGCGAGATGCTCTGGTGATCAGGAAATGGAGAGTGAGGCAAATGAAGGGGGATAGAGGCCTTATATGGGCTAGGCGAGGTACTGAAAAGTCTCCTCATTAAATGAAGTAACTCTTCAGGTGCCCCCCAGACCAACGCCTCGTTCTCTTCAAAATCAAGCCATCATTACCTGACAGTTTTTTCAAGCAACACAATAAAAATCTGCAAAAAATAATAATAATAAACAAAAAATAACAAGCAATAAACATACATAAACACTACATTTGGATATAAAATGACCAAATAACTAAAAAGGGGGACAATGTTAACATACAATAATAAAGTATATTAAAATAATAAAAATAGACTCTGAATAAAATCCCACTACCAACTAATGTAGGATCCGTAATCCTTATCATAGGACAATTATCCTAAAATCCCGTATATATACTGCAGACTTACCCCAAGGAGGAGTTAATACACAATTTACAATACCTCAAATTCTGAGAGCATAACAATAACTAAAGTATTATTATAAATTATAGTCCATTTACTATTTTAATAAATTAGTTAATATGTTAAATTTCTATTATACTATATCTAATGTTACTTGGTAAAACTGAAAATTTATTTTTATTAATTATTTTTTTATTTTTGCAGTGCTATTATTTATTGACAATCACATTTTAAAATTTTAAAACATGTGACGTATTAAGATAGTAAAACGTGGTAGTTGTATTTCATATTCCTTCAATGCTTATATAAGTAATAGTCGTAAAATTGCGGTTTGCGCACGAGTATGTAGACATTGTTTAAATAATATTATTAAATAAATATGTATTTTTCTTTTAGAATTTAACCATATAAAATGTCTTTCTCCTTTTTAATTAATAGACTTTATAATTTTTTATTTTTGCGTTGCATATTATTTATTGACAAATCACATAATTTATTAAATTTTGTAATTAGAACATATAGAACGGGTTATAAGAATATTGTGTACAACAGCAGTGGTTAGTTGTATTTCCACTAAATTTCCTATCAATTTTGCTGAATATATCAAAAGATATGAGTAGTTCTCTTGCTTAAATTGACGGTCTTGCGGTAAACGTTGCTATCGCTCGACAGTTGATTTAAATTATTTATTTATGAGATTGAAATAAATATGTACTTTTTCTTTTAGAATTTAACTCACTATAAAATGATATATATTTCTCCTTTTATTATAATCAGTCTTTAGTAAAAGGAAAAAAAACGAATGACATGTGTTTGAAAAGAAGAAGAACATCAATAAGGACGTTTTTAGCTGATTCGCGGCAAGTTAGTGGAGGGAAGCGGCTCTTGTCATAGTAGAAGGAAGTGTGGCTTACTATTATCTCACATTTACGATGTTTGTTTGTTCTAGGATGGATGTTCTCGCATCCTCTATTTCTCTCGAATTAACTCATACTCTCGAACATCCGTCTCATTCTCACACAGAACAGCGAACTCCAGAACACCTACTAAAACCGCATCTCGAACGTCATCTGACCTATATCACGACATCCTAATCTATAAAGACGAAAGCAATAGCTCGGCACCTGACTCTCCGTCACGTGCGCATGCACGCTCTCGTCAGCGCTATATCCGCTTTCTCTCTCACGTATGCCGTCAAGACTCTCTCGCTCCTTCTCAGCCTCGAACCAACACAATTGCTTAAATTTTAAAATTAACATGAATAATGATTTACTATATAATTTCGTTGAAAATTACTATTTCGTACATTTATTGAAAAAAAGATAATTTTTTCTTGTTCAATATTTGAATTGTTTGGAAAAATAGCATTACAAAAATGGGTGTGTGAGTTGACTATGCTGGAAGAATGTTTCGAGTTATTCATGAAATTTTCAAAGCTCTGTAAATTCTCTTTATCTTGCGCAAAAAAGTAATCATTAGAACGCATGTTATGTATTTTAATCTCAGATGTGTGTTCAGTTTAATAGTGTCTCATCTAGTGCTCTATTTCATTATCACCTTTGACTCAGAATTAGGCACTCCTGTTTGAGCGAAATTCGCAAATTTGAGTTGAGTATTTCTTGTTAAATTAACTTAAAATTTTAAATTACACTCTCAATAAGTGGCCAACATATATTTAGTATACTCACTCTTATTATATTCTATCTAGGTTTAGAAAACACATATATTTACTCGTTATAAAATACATGGAACTAAATAAATTATTATTGATCACTTATTTCTTATTCAGTAGGAGCTGTTCCAGTTTCATGTTATTTATATTTTTTTACAATTATCCTCTCTTTCCTCTCAATATAATAGTTATTTGGCATTTCAACATTACTAATTTCGACTGTACTCCGATATAATCTCCGTTTAATGCATTAATTAAAGCTATGCACTCTAAATTAGATAAAACATAATAAGACTAAATAATACTTATATTCAAAATAGAAGATATGAACAAAAGGCCAAAAAAATAAAAAAAAGGGAAAAATTCCATATTAAGTTTATATATATGGAATCGATTGAACATGGCAAAAGAGATAACTCGCTCCTAAAAAACTTATGTAAGTATATGTTATTTATAATTATTTCTAGACTCTCACGTGTATAAGAAGAGCAACCTATAGTCCTTTTGATTCAACTCTTTCTAGTAGTGATATCCACAGCAAACTGATTTTCTTAAGTATTGAACAAGTGAGGAAAATAGCAACCGCAGTGTACAAATGAATAAGGATCTCACCGAAAGCTTCTATAAGATTCGTGTATTAAAAGCACTCGACATGTGATTAAAAGAGTGATGACAGAAGAAAACTTGTTTTTCAATATACTAGCTATCTCCGATGGAAAGGAATGCCAATAAGAAAAAAATAAAATTAAAAAATTATCAAAGTTAACCGAGGTCAGACGTGGAATGCTACGAAACAGACTATAAAATCTATAGTGTTATATTAAAAAACTGTATTTCGGTAATTTATATTGATTTAAATCTTAATTAATTGGTGGTGCTAATTCAATATTTTAGGATCTGTGAATATAATTTAAAGATTGCTCATAGTACATGTTTATATGTAATACGTATATGAGTTTGATACCAAATGGTAGATAGTAAATAGTGCTTTGTTAATATATGAATAATTACTAGTTAGTATGGGAATTTAACTCTATAATTATATTTAAATATAATCTAAAATATTATATTAACTAACTGATAACGGGGATTCCTTAACTAACACAAAGAAAAATGTGGAATGTGCTGAATATTAAAAAAGATATTATCCTACCGCTTAACTGTGTATATATACAGCGGCATGTTTAGTAGCTCCGGCAGTGATGAATAGCTGAATGAATTTCTAGTCCCTCTATCTCCCTATCATAACCAATATATAAATGATGTAACATGGAAGACCACATAAAAGTTATTGAATTGATATACTTTATTTTTATAATAATTTATTAGTATAAAGTAAAATAAAAATTAAGTCCAGATTGAAATAAGTAAATTTTCTTATTATTTATGCAAATATTAAGAGATAGTCATATAGCGCCGATTATCTTAAATAATGGATAATATTAATTTATTATGTTGAACATAAAGTCTGCGTTGGGTTTTCCCTTTGATCTTTTTCATACAAATCTTTCTCGCTCTTCATGTTCTCTATTTTCTCTTGTGTTACCTAATATCGTACTCCTAAACACATGAACGTTTATTAACTATGAAATAATACTCTCTCATTCTAAAATGGACATTCAATATGAGTTTGTGGAAATACATATTTGATATACCATCAATCCTACTATTTAATATAAATGTATTTAAATATCAGTTTAATATATTTTAAGCATTCTAAATTAACCTTTAACCTAACAGAATAGAGTGTAAGAGTTGCTAATAATATCTTATATCTGAAATTTAACATTATCGTTCTCCCATAGATTATATACTTATCCCCAATTAATTTTTTCTAGCAATGACTAATCAAAAAATTCTAGCAATTAAACAATTGGTGCAGATGAGCGTGTAGAATTACACACCTTTTCGCAACTCCGTTTATTTTTATTGCGCAAATCTTGTGTCCCATATAAATTACTAGACAATGGCTAAATGAAATACTGAGAACACCTCTCACACTGTATGGGTCAGGACTGATACATCATAAGTGACGCGCTGGTGTTTGAGTTTACACCATGTAATTACGCTTCTACAAAAACACAACGCACCTTCTCTCCTTGCATTAAATACCCTTTACCTTATCTCTTAGTATTTACTCTCTCATAGATTTAAAAGAAATAAGTATATATTTATAAAATAACATTTTGTCCCTATGTTTTGGGGGTCATAATTTCACACTTTCCAAGATAGTTGTAATATTTTAAATCTCCAAGAATATGTTCGGTTAATTTATGTCAATTAATATTGTAGTGATTTAAACAATATAATTTTTTTCTAAAATTAAATTTTATCTCTGAACTGGTTTTTATTTATAGCTTTTGTATACTTGCTTTTCCATTTCTCGATTTGTAAGAGGGGTTTTAGTATATGGAGCAAAGCAAACTTATTTTTTTTTTAATTTAATTTGGATAATCTCTCAAGTGGCGTTAGGCTTCCTAGACATAAGCATGAGCGTGCAGTGTTATACGACAATAGTGCTTCAAACGACCTCAATGGCTCTCGATCCAGGCTGCGATACTGACTTTATTCCCCAGGTCTGGTCCAGCAAAGAACCACACTGTCATAATCGGAGAGCACATGTCTCGCCTCTTTGTTATTACAATCGGTTATTTCGTAAGTTATCAGGATAAGAATGCGATTGCATGGTTTGACAAAACCATTAAATGATGAAGTGGCATATTTTCCTGAAAATTTACAATGAAATTGAGGTATGCTCATGAGCGAAAGAAATGTAGAGTGAGTATAACTCACGCTTGTTGTGAGTAGTGTTTTTATCATTAACTTTATTCATTCATTCACATATCATTTCTTTACAGAAACTCATTGGCTCAAGCTCAACAATACACATAAAGTTGGATGAACGCTTACGGTATAAGAAATCAACATAGAAGATCGCTCTCTGAGGAGAGAAAATTAAGCCCAATACATAAAAGTACCCTTCTCCCATTTAGTGAGCACTTCCGCCTACTGATTAGAGCATCTTAGGCCTCATCCTATGCACTCACGATGTCTAGCCTGCTGTTGAGGGCACTCATTACTCAAAGAAGCAAAGATCACAAATATGACGAGGAGTTAGACCCCCATATTGAAGGAAAACACGCGTACGAAAAATGTGAATACTGGAGTTATGATCCCAGAGTAAACAAAGTGTAGGAACACACCTCTAAGTATCTACATCCAAAAACAGTAATTGAAGAGCTGTTATACCGATGGGCAATATTGCATGACAAGAGACATATTATTGTAGTTTTCATCATAGGGACTTCGACCAGTGAAATAACCGAAAGCTGCTGTTGAGCAATTTGTGAAAAATGAGCAAGATGTTGTAACGGGCGTACAGAGGAAGGGGCATGGATGAGACGCAGTTCAGGCTTTACCCTGTTGTAGGGAGTTCTTGCCCTTGGCTTACGGGTTGGTAGGATACCTCTTATCAGGTATACGAGTGTATGTCATGAACCTAAAATGATACGATTTTTGTAGGCACTTCTTTCTAAGTCGTGACAAACACGAAATAAAATAATGAGATGGAAGAGTATACCAAGGATAAGGCTATGCAATAACTTAGCTCACAGTTACCACTAATATTTGGTGGCTTCCAGAGGTTGATGATTAGCAAACTTAACAAGAAATTAGAAGACGGGCTATTCAAATTAATATCTTGTAGTGACAAGCGTAATCCACATCCAATGCATTTCACTCCGACCACGCAAATTTTATTTTCTGAGGCAAATGGTGAAACTGTACATAACGATGCTTTGTCATTAAAAGAAAACGATACTTATGATAAAATCTTCTTGGTGTGTATTAATAAGGTATCCTTAGTATTAATGATTCGGCAGTGGTATTACCTGATTGAACTATGTAAAAATTTTTGGGTTTGGACGATAAGCGTTAAATTTTAACGAGGTACAGGTATGAAATCTCGATGACCCTGGTCCGAACCCCTTCTTGGTCGGACCTTTATCAGGATTACAATAGTCTTGTATGCGTTGGTCCGAGTATTAATGCTGACTTTATAGTAGCTTAGAAGCAAAGGGTTCCTAGAAGGTTTCAAAAATCACGATGTATATATAGTGCCCACGTAGCCAACTCTTGCCCCACGCCTTACGGGCAGAATCCCCACTTTAAGATCTCTTATCACATCTCATCCCCACCTCACGTCCGGGAGGCTAATGATTCGTATGATTAAGAGATGCATTTTCTCACTTAACAACACCATGTTCCACTTCCATTACAATGCCCATACTAGGCAGACCTGGTGCTTATATGATACTAGAGGTCTCTTAGAACCCTGGGGTACGTCCATCAGGTATGTAACTCTGACATAATCTTTACTCCTGTTAATGATGAGTTGTTGCTTTGAGGGCGAGATCAGAAGATGGATCGCGGAAGCACGATACATGGTTTGCACCAAAGGGGTGCCGCCCTTTCGCCCATTTACCTACTAATGGTGGATGCCAGATGAGAAAATTTTACGGGAAAATTACAAGATGACAAACCTATACCTATACGTACCCATAGAGAAGGCTCTGTATAGCTTAAGCCTCTAACAGTGTGGGTGAAAATTCACCAAATGGGAGCTGGAGCCACATCCTGAACACATTTGTTGTCGCCGTAACTCATCCTTATGGAGGTGTACAAAACAGACTATAGGAAAGGGGTTTTGTAATTTAAATTAAGTCTAATTGCTAATTTGAACACTGAATCTGGTGGAGACACATGATTGAGGATGATCGGACACCTATTATTTTTCCAAATCTGCAGCATTCGACTTGCCAGATTGCGCGAAAGCTGTCAAAACAAAAGAAGTGAACGTCATAGGACGCAATTTAAACCAAGAGCAAACTTAAAGCTCATAACGACAACAATGGACAAGCTTTTACAAGCATGAATTATTATATTAGAGAAGAATTATTCATTTACCCTTGTTATTCATGGTGTTAATTGTGGTAAGAATCTGGATTACAATCATATAGTGCCGAGATAGAAAAGTTAGGAATGTACGCTTCGCTCACTATTCAAATTAGATCTAGACATTGCTTATGCTCCCTAAGTTGACTGTCTCCTCCCCTTGTGACGCCTAACTGATCTCATGTCTAGTTTATTCCAACATCCGTTTCGAAAGTATTTATCACGCTCGTGTCGTAGATCGACTGCTAGATAACATCAAATAAGGAATGACACGAACTAGTATGCAAGAAGAGAGAATGAAGGCATTAATCGTATAGCCACAGGTGAGAGTTTAACTACTCCAGGTAATAGTCCCTTCGGTGTGATTTAAAAAATGCAGTGGAGCTCATACTACTTACTCCAAGACTATATATAGGACATCCAGTCACTCCGGTTCCAGCAACCAGTATAGGGATTAAGGATAGATTCAGTGGTTATGGTAGATGACATGATTAATCATATAAGATAGCATCATCGGTCATCTCATAGAATTTTAAATTCCAATGATTTTGATAAGAAGTCATTTGAGATCCTAGTAGATCTTACCATTTACTATCATAGATAGAGTTTCATAACCTCATTGATCAAATCGCACGAATTTTAGATGCGCGGGTAAAAGGCAAGGTTAAGTTTGGTATGGTATAATAGTGATGACGTAATAACTTATCTAGCAGGATATTGGAATCGCAGGTGTGAGCCCTCTGGATAAGATTATAAATAGGGTCGAATCTTGGCATTGATTATAATGCTGGCTCCAGCATTCACGGAAATACAATAGTTGAATTGCGCATCACAACATTGGACCCTCTCTCTCTTTCATGCTCATACAGGCCACAGATGCATGCCTTTGGTCTAACCAAGCCCTAAAAGCAGTTTGAAGAGTTTCAATGGTTGCCGATGACCTAGATGCTCCCGCGCACACCTCTAGAATTGATCCTGAAAAGGTATTAGAGTTCCTCTCTCTCAACTTCTTTCATCTCTATGAGACAGGGCCAAGATAGGTCAGATCAACCTTCCTCATATCTTGTAGATGAGGCTAGCCGCTATCGAAAGTACAGTCACATCCGTCTACGTCAGGGAGGAAGATCGTTAGGCAAAATTACCCATCTATCTGCGGTTATAAACTAGTAGCACGTCTTCTCCGACTTGAGGTGACTGCAAGTCCTATCGATATGGCCGCAAGCCATTGAAAGAATTGGTATTTAGTGTCCCTCACATCCACCAAATTAGATGTAGCCCAGTCACCTCTAAAATATTGTCCAATCTCAACATTAATATTATTTTGTCATCAAAAACTGTCCATCACATTAAAATGAAAAGGGTTTCTGTCATCTGTCGATCATATACTCGGCGCGAGTTGGGTTATTGACGTTGGTCGAAATGTGCCATTCAGATTGTGTGAGTTAATATTTGACACTCAGGTACAACCTCGCATACGCAATGAAAGCCACATGTGCTAGTTGCTCCGACATATATGTAGCTTGAAAATTGTCTTCCTCAGGCATTATAGTTGAACCCTGAAGAGTGTCCTAAAGTTGCAAATCCTGAGGCAAAATCGAAAATAGCTTAGGCATATTATGGACCAATGACCCTAAGAAGAACTCACATATGCAATGCCGCCAATAACATAGGTGTATCCTACTTGCAAGGAATTCTGGAAGTTAAATACTATGATAGTTCCCGCCTTGGTTTTCTCAACACAAATAGAATAATTGATAGTTGAATATGAGGTTTAATCACAGGACTGAAACTAACATGACACGTAAGAAATCGCTTTTATACTCCAAATTTTCTTGTACTCGCAACTAGTGACGCTCGAACCCGAATTATGCGATACATTGCAATCACTAATAAGGAGTGCGAACTTCACACCCCATCTCTAGCTCATGAGCGTGCCTATAGCAAAAACAGTGTAGGAGACGCTCGCACACATTGGCAATCGCCCGCGCAGTTAATACAACAAGATATTAAAGAAACAAGATATTAATTACCAAGACTGTATATTATAAGATATATGTAGCCCTCTAAGAGAGGTAATGTGAGAATTGCAGAAGCAGCTTCGAGCTTATGAACATGGGCGAAATTCTCATGTCTCAAGCCTAGCAATATTATGGATGACGTAGAAAATCATAGCAGTGATTTCGAATCTACAAGAAATTGAATGTCCCAAGAATCTGACAATGGACAAAGTGTATTAAAATCTCTACGTGGACATGCGTGTGTTACATATATGCCGCTCTTCAAAAATTGGGAGATATTCTCGTAAACACGGAGTCAAAAAAACACACCGTTGTAGACGAAGGTGCGCTATACGTTTGAAGAAAGAAGGTGCGACCAGGAGCTATATCATATTAGGGTAGGCATCATGTAAGAGCCGGTTTGTGCTTGCTCCCATGTGAAAGCCTCGGCATTCAATGAATGATCTAAGAAAGATACATTGTCTTACCTAAGTTTCTCTTACTACCTGGATTGAATACAATAAAAGTGGTTCTTGGCGCATATTGAGGTCGCCATTTCTTCTCTACTTGCCAAATTAGAGGATGAATGTGTTACCCAGAAAACCCTCTCGACATTTACAATTGTTAGTTTAGCGTTGGCCTTCTTGCTTTAAAAATGGGAGGGATAGAATTAATCTCCTGGATCTTTTTGTATATAATTCAGGTGGCAATAGACAAATTTTTTATGGTAGCCATTGATCACTTCTCTAATATTACTGTTGGGATTATGCCAAAGTGCTCTTCTCGCTTACAACGCACGACAACATAAATCCAGCTGCGGGCATTCATCATTTTTTTACTTTAGATCAACAAAGTGTAAGTATATCAGAAGTAAAGATAAAAACCTAGAGTAAACATAAGCCGAACCTGTTAAACACTCATATCGGGCCAATATAGGGTTAAATTAATAAAAGGAGGATCTAGAATTGGTGATGAGAACAGCATAACTAGGTCGAAATTAAAGTTATAGGAGTAATACAGTTTATATTGTGGGTCATTAACTTTAAATAAACCTATTTAACACATAACGCAACAGCCACATTAACCCAATTATCATCCCTCTTTTATATACTCATGAATGAGGCGAAGCATAGTTCTTTGGATGAAGCACATCCTGAGTAAAAGAATGTGTGAATAAATGACCATTGAAGAGCTCAGTAGCAGGATGAAATAGCCTTAACATTAATACACACACGAAACTAGATCATTGGGCGAAAGACAGGATGAGAGCTTGTGATGCGAGAAAGGATCTACAAAAGAGAAAGTACATGACACATTTTGGTATTGCATTGAGTGCGATAGATAGTGAGTGTTGAGTGATTAATTGCGACTCGGGGTGATGGGGCAATTAACGACGCCATACAGGCGAAGTCTACCGGAGCGGTTTGAAAGGTGACCATCGCAAGTGAGTGCAAAGGGATGCCATTACACATAATACAAGATCTCTCGCGTAGTAAAGGAGATTCACCGAAGAGGGATAGAGTGTGTGGAGAAAAGCGGGATGATGAATCACTTACTTAAGGTTCTCAGCAGTAGTGTAGGCCTCAACAGACTTTGGGCAGAAATTGAGCGGCCACATACGAGGTCCCCATACACAAAATAGTTAAGACCAAGCACATACAAGAGACTCAGAAAAAGATTCATGTGGAGCCGCAATACTGAAGACATGAGAATGCAGTAGCAGACATCTTAACAGTAGAAGAGTAATTATTGTCACTATAGTCCTATTAATAACGATATGTAAAAGTAGTTTTAGCTGATTTATGTACATAAAAATATTCTCTAGATTATAAAGAAGGCATGTGATGTATAAGGTTTTATCCTTGAGAATGGCTTAAGAAAAACTTTATGTGAGCATTGGGCTTTTCACTAAAGCAATATTCTGCAGTTTTGGACAGCGTGACAATCATGTGCCGTCTTTGACGTTAACAGGCGGTCCATGTAGTTTAGACGTTACGGCATTACACTTTATATTAAAGTGCGGCATATAACACTGCATCTCACTTACAATCTCAGACTTTATGCAATATCAAATTTGTTAATACTTTTTACAGCAGTCCACTTCTCACCTCAAATTACTTAATCTCCTCAAATTTGTGCCCTTGCCTGTATAAGACTGGCAAAAACAGACTAGTCAGTCTCTATTTGCTTGTTACACCAAAAAAAATCTTCTTTGCCATTCGATTTGGGCCTAGAGGCAATTCGATCTAAGCTTGGCACAAGTGCCCATTTGACTCCGATATTACCATAATCTTATTGGCACAAATCTGCTAAGAGCCATGTGAAAATGACATTGATCAAAACTTACTAGGTGCAATAGAACATACAGAATATTGATGCTTCTCCCATTCTAGATAAACACAAATTTAAGATTCCGGTTTTTGGATGGTTCAATTTGAAACAGGATATCCTACACTATTAGCAAAAACTCACCCAATAAAAATTACTAGTCTCCATTGCGTGAGCTATAAGACGTCAATGTAGTGAATTCCATCTACAAGTCTACATACAACTATATACGTTATCGCAAACGGATGCTAATGCTTATATACTGTTACTCGTACGCCCTAATCTCATGAGTTTAATAGGGTCTTGATAGATATGTCTTTTCATACACTCACGCTAAGTACTCTATGGCACATAGACTACTGGCTTCTAAGTTATGCGGCTAGCTAACAGCAACCAGTCGATGTGCACTAACCTAGTGAAATTAAATTGGTAAGTTCCAAGGTTTAACCCAATTATTGAAAGACTAGGTGCGGTCCATTGTTTGTTTACCGACAAAATTAGTATTTTCGTGTGGAAAAAATATTTTCCTTAAAAATTTTCATTTTCTGCCACGACTTACTTTTTACAGTGTTTGTTGCAATATTGAAAAAATTAGTTTTAACATCCTATTAAGGGACTCATTAATAATAATAATACTAATAATATAAATTTCATATTTTAAAATTTTTATTATTAAAAAATGAGAATAGTGCAAATAAAATAAATAAATTATGAAGAGGTAGTCTGGGTGACCCGTGGTTGTGGCCAATAGTGTGTGTTGGCTGGTGTGGGGTGAATGGTGTTAGGTAGGTAAAGATGAGGGCTTTGTGGACAGGCCGATAATTAATAAATTAAAAAATAATGATTTATAAGGTTGTTAATAGTTTATTCAAAGTCACAATTTTACAATTATTTTCCCCGCCTTTTGAAAATTATGGTAGTCGATTTTCACTTAAATCATATGAACTTAAATTTATTCCTTTCTTTAGCTTGATGAAGTTAATTTAAGTATGTGTTTCGCCTTGAATCTCTTTTCTACCTAATGAAATGTTCAAAAGGAACAACAAGATTTTGAAGAATAGTGTTGAATCAACCACTATTAGTTTCTACGAATTTTATTTTTATCGGAAATATAATAGAAAGTGCCTTTTAGATCTAAAATTTGATGCCTACAACAGTCATTTCTTACGTGCATCCTTTGACTTAAAACTAGTTATCTCTTACCAAATTGTATCAATATCAAACAACTAATGTTTAAGTGTCTCAAAATAATGCTGATATATAAATGAAATTAAAAAGTCTATATACTAGAATTTTTACTGTGCAGAGTATATTGACTCTTGCGCGATAGTCGAATATTAGTTTTAAATTTAATATATCAAATATTATTTGTAACTTATATAGTGGAATCCTATTCCTTTTTATTTGATCTCAGGAATCTAATTGATTCAGTTTAATAATAAGTTATTATTTTACCTTTTCAAAAAATGTATTCTTTTACGTCCACCTATTTTACGTGGTGGAAAGTGCTTGTTTCTAAGATTGTTTTATCCATTGGTTTTGTGAGCTGTGGTAACTGTTATCATAATATTTCAAGCAAAAGGCAAGGGTTCTAGTTGAAAAATTTAATTATGCTATTATCTCTCGCTAGCCAGGGAACGTCTTTGGCTTTTTAATAGCAAGTTTTTTGTCATGATCTACCATTTTTGTTACTCCTTCCAGTTTCATATGTCCACCGAGAGACTCTTGCCAGTTGGCTTCTATCTCACATAAATATGAACATCAGGAAGAAGAGGGGGAGCGTTGGGAAGTTGTGGTTATGGATTGGTGGTACGCGGATGTATATGTCTGTATAGTTAACCCAATTATGGTCGTTATTAACCCTTATTGGGAAGTTTTCTTGTAAACAAAAGTGTAAATTTTAGTGCTATTTGAAACATAACCTGAATAAGGGGTTATTATAAGAATTGGGCACTTGCAATTTGGGAGTCAGTATTAAAGAAGTTGATCGCCATTTATTTCGCTTTGCAATTTTTCCATTGGAAGTGTGTTAAGATCTCAATGAATCCATCCCAGATGAGAATTTTTGGTCTTTTCATCACCACTTGCTCCTTTATTTCATCTGTGTATGGGGGGATGAGTAACCTCATTATTATAAGCTCTCTACCTTATAGTTTATGCTATTTTTGGCGTTTTTCAAGTTGGCATTAGTTTGCCTCATGCTTGAAGGAAAGGGAAAGTATTTTGGCCCCATTCTTATCTCATGCTAAAGGATTATGCAGGGCGTGTGCCCATGTCACCTCTACCCTATCTGTTTCATATTATGGTGCAGAGGATCAACTTTGGACTCTTTTTGAGGATAATCGAATTAGGAGAAAAATGTTACGCCTCAACTTTATCAATGGATTTCCAATAAGCATTTGAGGTGCTTTCCTAAAGTTATTTTGTCACCTTTTTTGCTGAAAATAGTTTTTATTGTATTTTTTCTCACACTGTTGTGGTGTTGAGAGGTATGTGTGATTGGTTAAAATGAGGTCTTCACCTTAATGAAAAAAGCATTTAAACTAAGCGATGTTAATCAATTATCAAAATCCTCATTGATTTTTAGCTCAACTTACCAGCCTCCTTGCAATGCGACAATCCATCTTAGAACTTTTTTTTCTTTTCAATCTTGAAACTTATGATCTCAAGTATTTTTTTTGGGGATCCCTTTTTCCGTATCGTTTCTAACTAAAAAGGAGCCATCTTTTCCTATGTTATTTAGGACAAGATTGGTGTCGTCATTGATACTAACACAGTGTATTTCCCATATGTTGGTATAGGATTTTCCAGTTGCAGTATTTTTAGGAATCAGATCCAATCTGTTATAAGTGAACAATTGGCTGCTCTTTTGTATTAGAAATAGTTGTGCTAACCATGATGAGTTCGGTAGTATGTATTATGCCCGCATAAGCGACTGTAAGGTGAGTGATAGTATACAATAAGCGTGGTTCATAAAGGACTAAATCTCTCGCTCTCGTCTTTTTAATTTCATACATGTTGGTGCTATGGCAGCAAGCAAATATGGAGGGCTGTTACCATTGTATAATTTTATGTATACGCGTCTAGCAGTTCGCAGATACGTGAGGTCGCTCACAAAAGCACACCTAATACATTTTATAGAAGGTCATATACTCCGCTCCTATGGATAGACTTATCACCACTGATATCTCCCTAGTCTGTGTTTAGTTTTTGAACAGTTTTCGCATCCATGCTGCTCAATTCCACAACTTATTAAAAAAGATCTAGATTATTAGAAATATTGGATATACTCATTATGGTGTAATTTATATTTTAAATTAGATATAGAAGATGATGATTTTGGTTCATGTGCATCTGGGATAAAGAGAATAAATCCCAAAGTAATCGCTCATATTGTCATTACACAGGGTGAGTCATTCGGTATTCAACGGGCTTTGTTTTACTCTTCTCATTTGATTGTCTTTAAATGATTCTCGTTCTTTAGAGAAGTAGGATTTATTTTCTGAAATGTTGTTGTATAATCCCCATGAGTGTTTCTCAAATCTTGTGGTTTGTTCCCTTTAGTTCTTTCTCACTGTTTTGTGAGGATGTTGTTTTGGTTAAAAATTTAAAAAGTGGTGATTTTACAGTTTAGCCCGATGAATTATAGATATCTCACTAGTGGAGCGCAAGTTTTCTAGCATATTTTATGGGGTTTACGATTTACCCTTCTCCCACCCCAAAAGTAAAATTTGTAATTTTTAGTGATATGTTTATTTATCATGGTTGAGTCCTTGCACGCTATAATTGCGTGGTGGAGTGCTAGTAGCATCGTAAGAATGGTGGTAGAAGTAGATTGTGTTTTCCGATGTTTTTGAAATTCACTCTGATGTATCCCTTTCTGTCAGTTGTTTTGTTGCTTGTGTTTTTTAAGAGGAATGGTTTCTCACGAATCTATTTGCAGGAAGTTATTAGATATATTTGATTTAAGATAGGTCAATTTTAAATAGTAACCAGGTAGAATGAATTACTTTTTGAATCGACGTGTTGTCTTTATGCTTTTGTCAGAAGTGAATTCGTCAACATTGATTGCCCAATTTCTGTGTGTAAGTGTATGTATGCTTTTGTTTTTGGGCAATATTGGAACCAGATTTTTATGGCTAATGAAAGTGAGCAGCGAGTCCTATGTCAAGTGACAAAAGATAAGTCTGCCCAAATTTGGTGCCTATGTTCTTTTGGTAAGTTATGCTAGCCCACGTACATACTCTTCTTCAATATAAAAATTCGCCATCCCTTTAGTCCCCTTCTTCCTTAATATTTGAATCTTCTTAATTTGTCAACGATCACGTGTATAATTGTAAATTTTTGATGCATCTGCTGCGTATCCATATTTCCTCTA